>JAJIZL010125331.1:97375-146680 GCA_023969395.1 Amblyomma maculatum
GCGCTTTTCCCCTCCTGTGAACCAATCATTATTATTATTATTATTATTATTATCATGTCACGACTTTTTTTCTGGGGACACCGGACCCGCGCCGTAAGGAATGGGAGGAAGTTTGGAATGAAAGTGGAAGGATAGAAATTAGAGCTGTAGTGGAGGGCTTTGAAGTAATTTTGACCACTTTCTTATATTTAACGTGCACTGACATCGAACAGTGCACGGACACCTCTCCGTATCGCATCCATCAAAACGCAGCTGCCGGTGGTGGGTTCGAGCTCGGATACTCGGATGGTAGTCGGCCATCTGAACCACTTGCCACCGTAGCAGGGCATAGGAAGAAACGCTTATTGCGGAATTAGGAGTAAATATGTGCTCTGCAAAACACTCGAGTTTTTCGTGCTTCCGCTTATTATTATTATTATTAGTTGGCTGATGGGTCATGAAGGATACAATAGCCCCGCCGGGGTGACGTAGTGGTTACGGCGCTCGACTACTGTTCCCAATGACGCGGGATCGAATCCAGGCCTCGGCGGCCGCTTTTCGATGGAGGCGGAAAACAAGGCGCCCGGTCTGCTGTGCGATGTCAGTGCAGGTTAAAGAACCCCAGGCGGTCGAAATTTTCGGAGTCCTCCACTACGGTGTCTCTCATAGCCTGAGTTGCTTTCGGACGTTAAACCCCACAAACCCCCACAAACCAAACCAAACCAAACCAAACCGAAGGATACAATACGGTGCACAATTGTCCCAGTTGAATTCTTAGCAATGGAACTCAGCTAGGAACCAACTGATAATAGCTGGGAATTGTTACATAAACCAGCTAGATCACTTACAGTTTTCTCCTCTGAAAATTCGAGAGCATAAAGAGTCTTTGGATTAGAATACCCATAAACGTTTGCTAGAATAGTGAAAATTCGGAAAAACAGGTCTTGAAGTGCTTTTACGGTTGACAGAGGTAGCCGCCTATGTCGGGGATAAAACGGTGTAAAAATGTTTAAGCCACAAATACAGTGGCGGAAGAGTGCGAGATTCCCACGTGTTTAAGTGATAAGTTGAAATTTCCTGTTTGGAGGAGTTTCTTGTGGTGGTGGATTTAACTATCGAGAGTGTTTATTGCGCACAAAAATATAAATTGATTAATATGGAAGGAAAGGTACTGCATCTTTCTTACTTCTGAGCAGACATCTGAACCACACCGTGTGAGAAAGGACGAAGGTTGGAGTGAAAAAAAGGAAGATAGAACGACGTGGCATAGTGGATAGCTACGGAATAAGTTCTACCACCTGGAGTTATTTAATGTTCACTGACATCACACAGCATACGAAGGCCTCTCCGCTTCCCCTCCATGTCACTGTGACCCTCGTGGTCACGTTCTAATCCGGGAACTGCGGTTCAGTAGTCGGACGTCTTAACCATTGAGCCACCACTGCAGGTATTGTTGTGCATACTAAACTCTAGTTGAAATTATTGCACTCGCCCCACTTGCCTCTGCTCTGCGTCTAATATCCTACAAGGTTTTGCTTGAAATAAAATATTATCCTCGTCCTGAAAGCAGCGTCACAGGGCCAACCTTACCTCGCAGGCCGGACACTTGTGCGGAGGCGAGCCTATGACAGCTCGCTCGGAGAACAGCCAAGCTCCGAGAGAGGCGAGCGCTCCGAGGGCGACCAGTGCAATGCCCTGGTTGACTGCCAGGCTCAAGGGTGGCACGTCGTTCGGCTGCCGGCGCTTTCGCTTCTGGTCCCCGCTTAGGATTTCACCCGAGAAGCTGCAGTGAGAAATGAAAGAAAAAAGTGTTTCCATGAAAACAGGCCTCCACGATCGCCGCCGACCAGTAGAGTGCAGTTGAAAGCATATAGAGCTCGTTTGGTCGAAAACGTGCCGCCGTCGCGTTGCGTCACGCTGTACATCGCCTGTCTTTAGTCGCGGAGGCCCCGGCCTCCGTCCCATAGGCGTGCGTGCCGGGGGCGGGGAGTAGGGAAACAATCGAAGAATCAGTGCCTGGTCATGGCAGCTGCTAGCTGCCAGCCCCAGACCCGTAATTTTTCGCACACAACGGCGATGCAGATCATGGATAAGCATGCAGGCTGTGCAATAACAATGACAGCATGCATGTAAGTTATGTACTCATTTTATGGTGGAGGGATCATGATGTAGGCCCACGTTGACGATACTGCCTTTGGAGAGGAGAGGTGACGCGGTATTTTCTTCTTACAATTAAAACATTGGCCGCCATACCTCGCCACACACAGTGACTCCTATGCACGAAGCCTACGTATCCGCTCCTGTCATAGCTTCCACTCCTTAAAACTTCTCAAAAACAGCAAAATGTCCTCTGAAAAGCAAGGTTACGTTTTTTTTTCAACGATTCCTCATTTTTCATTGTGCCAAGAATTTCTATCGGTGTCATCTACTGAAGAAGGTTATAAATTAGTTTGCTTAAGTCATGAGATCTCACTGGCGAAGCCATGTATTGAGTCGATGACATTTATAAACAACTGAACTCACGGGCTCAGCTCGCCTTCAGACAGGACATCTGAATCTTGCTTCATTTCCTCCTGGTGGGCGCCGGCTTCCAATATGCAGCGCTGGGAGGATCAGGTTCTTTGCGTTTCAGCAGCGGGAGCCCCGGGGTAATGGCGATCGACGGCGTTCTTCCTTCTTCTTCTTATTCTTCTACCTTAATAAATGGCACATACCCACGAAGGGAAACTCGCCAGGGTTCAGCGTGGACTGCCAACTGTACTACAGATACTGAATTAATGTAATAAACCAATTACCGACTAAATAAATCTAACCTAGGAGTAACTAAAAAATCATGGAATTGAATGAAAGCGAAAATAAAATACTCAGCCAAGTTTTTGAAGTTTGTGAATTTGGAATACAATTAGCAAGAACATCTGTCAGTAGCTGTGACGTAGTTACGTAAATAATGACAAATTTGAGGCAACGCAAATCCTTTTACACTCGCACAGAAATAAAGAAAAAGCGGGACCGACAAAGTAATTCCTAATTATGCTATTGTAATTTCTAAATGTACACTTCTTGGATGTGAAAACTGTGGTATCGACCTTTTGGTTTCGGTTGCGGAACCAAGATTTGCGCAGTGGCGGCGCCACCGTACTCTTTCTCCCGTCCTGCACCCTCTCTCATGAATTAAAGGACCAGTCTGCGTTTGACTGTCGTGGAGTACGGCTGTCTTTTTCTTCCAGCACGCCGCCGTTCGGCGGGCCACGTGACGCCCATTGCAGTCACGCCGACGCAACAAAAACCTTCGGCAAGCGAGAAGGCAACGCTCAATAATTTCAACTCACCTCAAGCCTCACAAAGGCTTGCGGCACTGAACAAGTATCTGTATAAGTTAAGATTTAGGCGTGGGATCCTGCATCGCATAAGAGCCAGCCTTACCTCACACTGCCGTGATTCACATGAACGAACTTTCCATGAGTACATGAGCTGTTGATAGTCTGCTGTTACAGGTAAAAAGGGATCATTGCACGAGGCGGCTATGTATTGATAGCGCTGAAAACGAGACATTCAAAAATTGATGATATTAGGAATGGCACATAGAACAGCTGCATCAAGAACTGATTTAGCCAAGAAGTCTCCTGCTTCATTATGGAAAATACCGCAGTGGCCTGGGACCCAGATGAAGCGTATATTTTTCCCCCACCTATGTATGCAATACTATAGTGAGGTGGCTCTTTAAAGGCCACTGTCCAGGGTATGACGTTTTAGTCAAAGGAGCCCAATGCTTCGATCAGGTACCGGCATAGCATCTGCAAAATGCTACAGCGATACGCACGCGCGCCGCAAAGCAGCAAAAACACAAATCAAAGTTCTGTCATCCTCTCCTTTGGGAAGCCAGCTTCCCCGCTCTCTACGGTGGCCTGTCGGGCCGCGTGGCTGACGTCAGAGAAGCCCAGCATTCATTGCTCCGTCTCGCTCACTGACGGGTGAAGGATGGCGTACGCGACTAATTGTGTGCGCCGCTCGCTGCGCACTTTTCCCTCGCCACGGCCAGACTGAATGCAATGAACGCAGTGGCGCGTGCTCCCTCGCCAGTTCTGTTTTCGCGCACGTAGAGTACCACGCCCCACCACCCGCCAAACGCGGAGGAAGAAGGGGAATTTGTCTTGCGGAGGCTAGATTACCGGGCAGGAGAGTGAAAAACCTTTGCGAGGGAACGAGAGGAGAGAAACACGACATAATCGGGAGATTGCGGGGGCTGTAACTGCGTTATTACTCCTTTCAAAAACATTTTGCGGTCTTGCGTTCTGGGGGCGAAGCCTCACAGTCACCGGGAAAGAAAATATTTTCGACCGGAGGTGGACAGCGGGCCTTTAAATCGTATCCCGTGCTGACTCCAATGGCAACAATACCGAGAGACAGTCTGATAGGAAATTTATTTTTAACTGGTTACAGGGAACGCGCACCAAAAAACTCCAGGAAAGAGACTGAAAGCATTCCAATTGCTGCCTCCTGTACGGTCACAGACGCATCAGTGGTGATTACAGTGTGATCGGGGAATTTTTAAAGGTGATCAGATAGGAGTATGGGCATTAGAGTTGAAGGTTAATGGCTTCACATTAGATGGAAATATAGAATAAAAATGAATATCCACAATGGTCATTGTGCAACCAATAGGACATATACAACCGAGGCCGACACCAATGTTTGCTAAAATGTTCTGCGCGAAAACAAAGTGACGCATTCATAACCTTCATCAACGCCACCACCTTCACCACCACCATCATAATCATCATCGTCATCATTACCAGCCGGACTATATCCACTGCGAGGCGAAGACCTCTCACATTTTCCTTCAATTAACTCGACCCAGTGTTAGCTGCATCAACTTGACCCCTGCGAATTTCTCCGTCGCATCCACCCCCCTAATTTTGTGACGCGCCCAGCCACGTTTACCTTCCCTTAGAATTCAATTGATTTGGTTTCATTTGGTAAACTTTATTTCCCACAGTAGGGGTCCTGGAGGGCACTCGGCTAGGCGCCAGGTGCAAAGGGCAGCTCCCACGTCGGCACAGAGAGCCCGAAGCTCTCCTCTTCGAACATTCGAAGCTCTTCGAACTAAAAAAAAAGCATGTATCCAAATTCCAGAATTGGCCTCACAGAGGCTTTGTACAGAAGAAGACAGTATCGGTGTATTCCAAATTTCCTGTTACTTATGGGTATGAGCTTAACAAGTACATGCTCACATTTCTGAGCATTAATCTTGATGTGAGGCGTCCAATCCACATTAGCATCATACGTAATGCCGAAGTACTGCACTCATTCCACTTGAGGTTCGATTCCTCAAGCGCTCACAGTGTCAGCGGCTGCTCGCTGACTCGGCTCCAGCGCGCAATGATCCTCCGTGCGCACATTGGATGTGTGTGGCCTGGGGAACGACGGATGCGCCACTGACGCCACCAATGACATTTGTGACGGCTGTGGCACGGTAGAAACTCCCGAACATCTTCTACTGCACTGTGCCGCGCTAGCCGAACCATGCCGTGAGTTGCTGGTGGCTTACAGAGCGCAGGGGGTAATCTCGGATCGCGTAACTGAGCTCCTGTGGCCGCCAGGCAGTCCGTGCGTCCGTGAGCGAACACATGTGAGCCTGTGTGAATATATCGAACAGGTGGGTTGATGTCCAGCGTATTTCACCTGGCATGGTAGCACGCGCTGTGACCGAACGCTCCCTGTGTACTATTCCCGACGATAACGGCCGATCGCCCACATTGGCCGGTAGTGTTTTGTACAGTGTGCCGCGTGCGTGCGTCGTAAACAGTGGCAAAGGGGATGTACAAATTTCAGTACAAGGACAACAGGTTCCCCGGGTATCGCAGATCCGTATACTAGGCTTCCTCCTCCAAGGCTATGGCTGTAACGGAGAAGATAATTAGAGAATTCAGTGACATGTCTCTCAAACAGTTAGCTTCATCCGCCGTGTTTCGAGGAAAGGCATATAATTTAAGGAAATAATATTCTTCGTATAATACAGGCTTTTATCGTTAGTAGAATAAGCCTTACTTAAGCCTTACTTACCCCTCAAGGCAGCACAATGAGAGAAACTGCGGAGCCTCTTTCACACAAGTATTAAAAGAGCTCTAGGTATCCCGCGCTGTGCTTCCACCGCTAGCCTCCTGCAACTGGGCATCCATCAAACGTGGGATGAGATCGTGGAAACGATACGTACTTCGAAAATATAGAACGGCAGCACCTAATGTTCGCAAGTAGATTCATACTGGAAAAAAATAAGGGTCGAGACTTGCAGGGGCGCCTAGCCCAAATCTGAAATAGCTTAAGCTGTACGGGACAATCTATGGATACCCCTGCTGCCAAAAAGATGCATCCCTAACACCATAAGGAGAAAGATGCTCCCAGGAGATTGATTGATTGATTTATTGAATGCCCTTTATTGAAGGGGAAGGCTCATGGCCATGGATGAGGGTAAAGGGGAGTAGACAGAATCTTCATTGCACAGGTCGTCACTCAAATCATATTGCTCTGACCAGGCCACTAAGGGAGCCATACTTGGCAAATATTATCTGTGTGTTAGCATCAGTTTGTAGAAAGGAGCGGTCGTTCAGGCGTTATGGTTGGATCTCGGAGCGTCCCGTAGAAAAAGCAGGGCAATCCCATCGTAGATGAGATATGCTGCCGCGCGTTAGAGTCGTACAATGGGGGCACGTAATCATTTCCTCTGTGTACTGACGCCAGGAGAAAGATAAGAATTTTGGCATAAACTGTGACTCGAGAGGTACACTCCTACACATTATCTGCGACTACCTTTGTTCTCCCGGGAGGGACATAAATCTCACGTCGCAACTCTGAAATACTGCGCTGAGCTACTCGCGGACACTGGGATCCAGGTAGCCGCTGTCCAGGTGGTTTGGGACGCCGCCGGCCAACAATGTCTGCCGGCGTGAGTCTAGGGCGGGGCTCCCCGCCATCCGGCCCAAGCAATTGGGTGGACCTCATTCATGCGCTGGTCTAAATGGAAAGTTATACTCTCTCTTTCTCTCTCAATTATTGCAAATATTGATTTGGTAAATTACACGCTTTAAATTTTGCTATTAGCATCAAGTATTGACTTTTCATTCTGAGCATTTTGAGACCTTTATCCCCTTTTTCGAATGTTGGATGGTTATTTTGTGGGGTTTAACGTCCCAAAGCGACTCAGGCTATGAGAGACGCCGTAGTGGAGGGCTCCGGAAATTTCGACCACCTGGGGTTCTTTAACGTGCACTGACATTGTCATTTTTTTCAATTTTTTACCTACCACTTACACACACTAAATTTTTTAATTAGCCAGATTAAGCATTGACGTTTTATTCTGAACATTTGACAGCTTTAACCAACTTTTCCAATTATTGTTTATTCCCTTACTTCATCAATGAAATATTTACAGCTATTTTAATAACTCGTGATCGGCTATCACATACCAATCATCTCTCACTAGATCCACAAATTACCTTGATAAGATTTTCACGCCGCCCAAATTATTTCTTACACGCGGTGCAGACTATTACTACTGCCACTACTACTACTAATACGACGCCGACGGCTTTTCGCCGAAAAGCAGACTAAGCCTTTAACATGGGCCGGTCAGCGCCGCACTAACACAAAACTTTAGCCGATGAATACTAATAAGCGCGAAAAAATGGGTGGCTAGTTTCCACTGCAGAATTGCGCGGTTAGAATGAGGACACACACACACAACTAAGAGGGTGGCAGTTCCAGGCCCTACGGGGTTGGAACGGTAGGTCAACGCCGCTTACAGTGGAGGCTAGCCAGTCACCGAATTTTTATATGTTGCAGGCCGTCATTGCACCCGCCTCCGCTTAGTTGGTGGACGATGGCTGTTGTTACGGCGCGCGTTTTTCTCTCCCTCTGTTTTTTCTTTCTTCTCTATTTTCTCTTCTGTATGCACGAGGCAGCGGAGGTGGCTCAGCTACAGAGCCAGTAGCAGGCCCGTGCATTTTCGTTTCCTTCTTCCTACAACCACAACAACACAACACGAAAGACAGAAATAAGGACCTTGAAACCATTTGATAACACTCTATTAAACTAAAATTAACTTAGCCGGTTTAGTTTGGCTTGTGGGGTTTAACGTCCCAAAGCGACTCAGGCTATGAGGGACGTCGTAGTGGAGGACTCCGGAAATTTCGACCACCTGGGGTTCTTTAACGTGTACTGAGATCGCACAGCACACCGGCACCTTGCTTTTCGCCTCCCTCGAAAAGCGGCCGCCGAGGCCGGGATTCGATCCCGCGTCCTTGGGAACAGTACTCGAGTGCCATAACCACTGCGCCGGTTTGAATCGAATACAGAATTTCGTATTACGGCGTGAAGAACTAGCCGCAAGTGCTGAAGCATGCCCCGTAATTACGGAAGAAAAAGAAGCTGCTGAAACACTCTTCGGAATGAGCCTTCTGTACCGAGGCAAGAAGAAGAAGCGTCTCGTGCTTCGCACTCCGCCTGTCTTCGGTTGCGCATCACTAGGCCTGGGGTCTCAGAACGAATGCAGCCACCTGTCCACGACAGCAGTGCCAGGGGCTAGGCCAGCGGGGAGGTCTCTCAGGGGAGGCTGTCAGGTGTAGAAGCCTCGCGGTCCCCGAACATCAGGGCGCGAGAGCAGCCATACCTTTGAGTAGCCGTGATGTCTCCGACAAGCAGCAGAGCGTTCCTGAGCTCCGCCATCGCAGTGCTGGCCATGGCGGCCGGCTTCAGCACCGCTGTTGCGGACGGGTTGCTGCCACACCGGCACCCGAACCTGCTCGAGAGGATCATGGAGCCCATAGTCCGCGAGGTTCAACTTTCCCAGATGGCTGGCCCTGAGAAGCGGTCCTTCTGGAACGACAACGACCCGCTTCTAAACAAGGTAAGGGCATACATGGTGTCCCATCTGCGTCTTATCCCTGCAATACAGTGAATTCGTTTCTGCTTTCGTTAATTGTTTATGGGGTTTAGCGTTCTTGTAGCGGAACTCTTCGGGATAACTTCAACCCCACGGGGCTCCTCCTTATCGCTCAGGGACACCGCGCGACTGGGGCACCTTGCATTGCGCCTCCATCAAAACGCTGCCGACACGGACGCGACCCGATCCGGGTCCGCTGACTTAGTAATGGAGCGACCTAACCTCTCAGTGACTTGAGCGGAACGGGGTTTGTTTTTGGTTGCGCGTAAAACTCTGCCCGCGATGTATCAGTGGTGACTGAGGCCTAGTGCCGACGCCTATGCCTACATTGCCAGCAAAATATTCGCGCGTTTACTGCAGTTTTAAGTTTTACATTTAACAGAATGTACGTGCGGTATCCTCATTTGTTTACTGATATAAGGAGGAGTGTCAGAACAAAAAACTGAATGACGTCGAAGCGTTTCAGCATGATGTGCTTGCTCACTTACATTTGATCGCGGAGCACTCAATCCCTTCTTCGCTTGCTGGTGGCAGAGTGATAGAGGATGTGCAGTGTGTAGTCATGTTACCTTGGCCTGGGATTTTTAAGACGAAAGCCTTTCTAGGCTCATGAAACGAAATCCCGTGCGCGAGATTTGTGCACGAGATTGTCGTATTCCACGGAATGTTCTTGTCTAGCATTCCTGCCATCCCCAATCCTACACTTGAACGCCGCCAACGAACGCCACGCGATATGAGCGATGGTGTTACTCCAGACTCGCACTTGCCGGAGAAAGTGTAACAGGTTTGTGGGGTTTAACGTCCCAAAGCAACTCAGGCTATGAGAGATGCCGTAGTGGAGGACTCCGGAAATTTCGACCACCTGGGGTTCATTAACGCGGAGAAAGTGCGACAGATACTGCGCCTTTCTTTTCCTGGAAATGAGTAGAACACTGCAACGAACGCCGATAAGAGGAACACGATGAGAGGCAAATGGTAGGAAGGGAGTGTAGGCTCTCGCTTTCTCCTCTTAAGAGACATCTACAAGACCCTCCAATTTTCGTCCCTATTGTATCCCGCTGGGCACCTGGCCACGTGGCAAATGGATCGGTTTTGAGAAGTAAATCATCATATGCATTAAGAAGAAAATAGAGGTGTTCAACGCTGCTGAACCAAATTTTGAGCGGTATATGTATTGATATAAGACACAGTGATGATTTTCATGTTTAATGAATATCTTTCGTGCTGTACTGATTACGAACAATCGCGTTGTGTGTAAAACTGCTGTGGTTTTTATGCCTAAGTAAAAATAGTAAATTGGTCCAGAGCAAACGAAAAACGCAGTACCTGTCACACCTCTTTGGGGTTGGTTGGTTCACAGGAAGGGAAAGGCGCAGTATCTGTCACACTTGCTCTGTGGACACCTGAACCGCGCCGTAAGGGAAGGGAGAAAGGTGGGAGTGAAAGTGGAAAGAGAGAAAGGGGAGCCGTAGTGGAGGGCTGCGGAGCAATTTCGACCACCTGGGGATCTTTAACGTGCGCTGACATCGCACAGCACACGGACGCCACTTCGTTTCGCCTCCATCGAAACGCAGCCACCGAGGTCGGGTTCGAACCCGGGAACTCGGGGATGTTTGACCTAGCTTGACCACACCGTAAGGAAATTGAGAGAGGAAGGAGCGAAAGAAGAGAGATGCTACAGCTGCCACAGTGGAGGGCTCACTCCTCCAAAGAGGACTGGTCATTCGTGCCTAGCGAGCAGCAAACTCAGTGGTAGTGGTGGTGGTGAAAAACTTTGTGATATGTTGGGAGCCTTAAGTGATTACATCCTTATGACGGGTAAGCTATTGGCTGCGTGTTGTGGCCGGAAGCTGGTGCCTCCCAGCGACACCCAAAGTCCAGTCCGTCAGCCGCTTTTGAATGGCCTGGTCAGAGCTGGACACAGCAGCCTCCCATCGTTCGAGGTCGGAAAGTTTCCAAGTGGCTGGAGGGTGGAATTCCGAGCATTTAATCATGATGTGGTCAATATTAGCTTTAGGTGCCCCACACAGGGTGCACTGCGGCGAGAACAGTGCTGGATGGATCAAAGCTACGAAAGTAGGGGATGGGAATGTACGAGACTGAAGCTGGCGCCACATCACCTGTTGTAGCTTAGTCATAGATTTATGAGGAGGAGGGTAGATGGTTCGTTGATCACAGTAATGGAGAGAAATTTCGTGATAGGATACCATGGGCTCGCGAGCATCTCCCCAGGCGGTGGCAGTCCCTGCTCGGCTGACATATCCTCGAGCAAAAAAGTGAGCTGCTTCGTTGCCAGGGTGACCCGTATGAGCGGGCACCCATAATAATTGAATAGGGTGTTCGGGTGTTGTCAACTGTCAAGAAGATGGGGGGAGGAGGGCCTTTGTCTGTACGACATCTAGGAGATCGGAGTATAAGAAGCTACCGATTTGGCAGGGGAACAAGCCAAACCATTTGCGGCGAAAGATACTACAATGTCTGCTGCTCCGGCTTGTAATGTATCTTCCACGGCGCCAATGCTACCTGTGGTGGTCCACAGTGTAATATCATCGGCGTATAAGGAGTGGGACAGGGTATGGATTTGGTTGAGGGCGTGTGAAAGGGGGATAAGGGCAATATTAAAAAGCAGTGGAGAGAGGACAGAAACCTGTGGGGTGCCAATGCTACCGAGTCTAAACGATGGAGATAGAGCGAGCCGATGGTGATTTCTGCTGTGCGATGACTAAAAAAGGCGGATGTGTACTGGTGGACACGCGAGCCGACTTTGAGCGATGAAAGAGCATCTAAAATGGCTGCGTGACGGATATTGTCAAAGGCCTTTGTGAGATCTAGGGCAAGAATTGCTCGGGAGCGCTTTGCGTGGCGGAGGTGAAGGACATCGTCTGACAGCTGCAGCATAACATCGTGTGTGGAATTATGTGGCCGGACGCCGACCATTATGTCAGGGAAGAGGTGGTCGTCTATGTGGTTCTGGAGGCGTGCGAGCACATGTTCAAAGCGTTTGCCAAGACAAGAAGTGAGAGATATGGATCATAGATTTTTGATGTCGAGTAGTTTGCCAGGTTCAGGGATAAATGTGATACGGGCGTGTGTCCACTGGACCGGAAGGGTTCCCCTGCGCCAGCATTGGTTGAAGAGGTCCGTGACCACATCGACAGACGGGTCATCCAAGTTACGAAGCATCTTATTTGTGACTCGGTCCGTCCCCGGAGCTGATGTTGTCCTGAGGCGGTGCATCGCCGTCCTGACTTCAGCTGAGGAGATTTCTACATCAAAGGGAGGGTTGGGAGAACCGGTTTAGGAAGGGAGAGGAGTATAAGAGGTTGTAGTGATGTACTGACCTTTTAAGGTCTGAAGGAGGGCGTCATCATCTAGGTGAAGCTGATGGTGCCCTGTAATAGAGGCGCCAAACCGGTGAGACGGAGCCAACCCATTGACGAAAAGAAGATAGTAGAGCGACAAAGTTTATCGTACCCTATCCTATCGGGATAATTTCCACTTGCTGAGGATATTTAACCTGGACTCACATCAAATCATCAGCACCCGCGTTCGAACCCGACCTCAGTGCATTTTGACTGAGAAATGCAAAGGTGTCCGTGAGCTGCGCGATGTCGCTGCACGAACATCCGAGGTGGCCTAAGTTATCAAGGCAAAAACGCCATATATATAATGCAACACAAAACTTGTCGCTGTAGGTAGGGGTGCCTAAACTCACATGGCGGGACAGTAGAACATTACTGTGGTATTTAGGCATAAACTAGATGACGATGTGAAATTTTAGGGTGCACTTTAGACCGCTAAAATGCGAAGAGGTGAAATTCCTTATAGCGCGGTGGCCCGTATCCCTTCACAATAGTCTTACTGCGTCTTCAGCTGACGGCACTCGTGCGTTGCCACACGTTCGGCTGGTCGGCACTCGTGCAGTGCCGTACGTTCGGCTGGGGCGAGCACGACACGAGTGTGTGGCACCGTGCCACCGTGGGGACTGACGGTGGAGCGTAGTGCAATCCCGTCGTGCAGCGCGCACTAGCATGGAGGCGCTGCGCACAGACCACGCTGTCATCGTATCGGTATTCGCTCTACAGAGACTGATAGCGAGCTACGATGAAAAGAAAAAGGGAGGAAGCATGTTAGCAACTGCAATGCATATTGCCGTTACACAGCCAACGGTCAACGACCCGTGCCTAGCTCAAGTGTCTACAATGTGTGCATTGTGCAATGTACAGATAGAAACCGGTAAGCATAACTCTGTTGAAGTACCTTACAAACCTATACCGCCACAATCGTAACATTTCGCTAGCATACGAACGTATTGAAAGGCGAAAGCCCGAGAAGCCTCATCTTGTCTAGCGTTCCTGCCATCTGCAATCCCACACTCGAACGCGCGCCGAGGAACACCACACGACAGCCGCCGCAAAAGCGGGACGCACTTTGTCCACGACAGTATGAGCCATTAAAGGTTTTCTCCTTAATAGTTCATTTTCTGCCAGTTCTTTCTGAGTCATGAGCGAGGCGACCAGTGGACGTCCTTCGACTGTCACTGCGTGTTGTTTCTCTGCCTAGTGCCACCGCCGCCTTTCCTGTTGTAGCGCAGGCCGCATATATGCGTTTAGATAAAGAACTGTTAGTGGAGTGGTTTGTGGAGAAGGAATATGTGCAAAAAATAAAAGGCTGTCTGTAATTGTATATACATCTTGCACGAATCTTTGCCTCAATCTATCGAAAATCTGAAAAAGCTGATGAGCTGGGCTTAAATTTTGCTTTAGGAAGTAACGTAATCTTAGGCAATTTTTCTCCCACTATTAAATCGCTTTCTTTAAATAGATCCTTAACTCTTCATGCACCTCTAACACCACCATCAAAGTAATAAAACTGTCGTTCCTTGATAATTGGTAAAATTTGTGCAGTGTTCAATCTATCCGGACTGTGTATAGCCATTAAAGAGCCCGCTTTTACCTCGCAGATGAGGCTGCAGCCGGTACTGGCGCCTGTCGCTGAACACAGTGCGGTGGTGGCGGATAGTGGCCTCATCTCCAAAAACAAGGAGGAGAAAGGGTCAGAGACCAACAGTTACCAGCCAACCGCCAGGGAGAAGAAAGAACTTAGGATGGCCATCGGGACTCGCATCCGCCGATCTGTAGAGTCCTCGGGCGTCGGTGAACCGTTGTCCGGGCTGTCTCAGGTAGGCCGCGATCAAAAGGGCTACGACGTGATGAAGTTCTTCTACAATAACTTCATGGCCGCGCCGCCCGTGGCGAACCTGGACTTCGTACCACTATCTCGAAAAGCTGCGCCCGGTCTGCCTAGTGTCATTCGTCTCGAAGACAAGGTGAAGTCAGGTATGGCCTTCGTTAAAGTCAAATCAGAAATGCTCGCATTCGTCCGCTAGCATCGAGGTTCCGCAAGCGTTATGCAGTTATTGAATGATTTGCATCCCTGGATGCTTCGAAAGAATGTGTATTTTCATTTGAGATTGTGGGAAGAAAAGGTCGTGTCGGGTGACGCTTCTTCCATTCAATGCAGTTTACTTGCTTTCTGTGGCCTTCTGCGCACACGTTTACAGTGGTCAGCGAATCAAACAGCAGCAGTAGCAGCGGTGGAAAGGTGAACGCGACCGACATCAAGCCAGTGTCGAAACTCATCAGCGTCGACTTCGAGGTGTTCGCTTTCCCGAACCCCGCCGCCATTGCCACCAAACAAAACTCCAAGAAAGTGGGCGGCCTAGGGGGCTTGTACATGCCGGGAGCGCCGGGTCCCTTCCCCCAGCTGCCGACCAACCGCAGCGCCTACTCGAAGAGGAACGCCTTTTCCGTTCAGTACGTGGCCGTTGTTGCCGCCGCCGCACCGACCAGGTACACCTTATAAACTCGACCCTCTTTATGTAATGGCGTTATGTACCGGATAGTGAAGATCTAGCAAGCTCAGAGGGTCACATTTTGTAGCGTTCTGCGTTCAGCAGTTATGTAAGTCGACAAAGAAGCTAGGAAAGAAACAGGCAGTAAGTAGTAGGTGTGTTTGCACTCTACTACTGCCATCGCTAGGGCCATCGCGTTCAGCGGAGTCAGAGGACAGTACTCCACTTATGTGGCATAGTCACTGGATAGGTTTCATTGGCCAAACCACGTAATAAGTGTGGTATTTATGATTTAGCGTTTGCTGGGCAGTAATTACTGCTAAGTCAGCCTGACGAAGTTGTCACTATGAAACAATTAAGATGCCTAAACGAAACAATGAATTCAGTTCACACTTAAAAAGTGAAATTCAAGAAATAAGCGGCACCAGTGAATAACGCCTGACAATGGTTAGCGACTTGCGCATATGATAGTTTGCTATCGTTACACAGGAGAATGATGCAGTATAAGGTGCTGTAGAGAGCATGCGATATATTTTTGCCTTAAAAGGGGGTGTGTGGCGTGAAGATGCGGTCAGTTAGCCAAGACTCAATGAGAGAGCAGATGAATGGATAACTAATCTTTAGGAAGTTGGCCGAGTGTATATAGCCTGAGTCGGCTTTGGGACGTTAAACCTACAAACCAAACTAAACCAGAGTGTTTTTAGAGAAGCCATGCCGCAAGCTATAACTTTTAGACTGACAAAAATTCAGTCCAGGCGAATACAAAGCACTTGTTCATAATTAACCATAATGCGCGCTGGCAGAGACGCATGCACGCTTGCACGCAGGCGCAAATGCAGTATATATTACAGCTGTATCTTACAAGTACTCAGTATCTGCGAGGCAGAAATGTGGACGCTAACGAAAAGGGTTGAACTTAGTTGGACAAAACGAGAGATGGCAGTGAAAACGGTATGTGAAAGGTTGAGGGTGGCAGACGGCTTAAAGCTTCTCCGGGAACGAACCCGATTTAATAGTGTCCTGCTTGAAAGTTTATGAAATGAATTTGGCAGGGACATGTAAATGGAAGGCAAGATAAGCGATGGCACTATGGACAACGGGCTGCATTCAAAGACAAGGGAAGCGTAGAACGAGCGGCGACAAACTGGCCGATGATTGTGATATTCGAAATTTGAGCGAAGTTGTGAAGGTATTTAGAGTTTGCAATATGCTGACGTGAATATCTTAAAAGACATGGTGCTTTAATATGTGAGCTCCTCAGGACTACTCTATATTGTCCCCCATAACACACACCCTTGAACTGGCAACGAATTCGTTTAGCAGTAGAATGAAAACAAATTAACATCATTAGGACATTGTTCTCTTCTTGGGCTCCAAGATTACCCCGGAAGGAGACTGCAGCCATGAAATTAGGAGACGCCTGCTTCTGGGAAAGAGAGCAATGGTTAGCCTTGACCGCCTAGTAAAGAGCAGAGACATTAGTCTGCCAACCAAGATCCGTATAACTCGTGCTATAGTCTTTCCAATTGTGATGTATGGATGCGAGAGTTGGACTGTGAAGAAGGCTGACTGCCGAAGAATTGACGCGTTTGATTTGTGGTGCTGGCGAAGACGCTTGAGGGTTCCTTGGACTATCAGAAGATCAAATCAGTCGATATTGTCGACCATAAACCCTGACTGCGCATTGGAGGGTCAAATTCTAAAGTTAAAGCTCGGCTACTTTGGTCATCTTATGAGAAGAAAGGAGTCGCTGGAGAAAGATTTGATGTTGGGAAAGGTTGAGGGTCGCCGGAGAAGGGGTAGGCAGCGAACTCGATGGTTAGATGGCATCCTCGAGGCACTGCAGATGAAGTTATGTGATGTTAGGAAGATAGTGAGAGACCGGAAAGCGTGGCGTGACATGGTCCATAGGGTCACGAAGAGTCGGACACGACTGAACGACTGAACTGAACTAGGTGTAAACATAGGAACCTGGGAAAACCAAACGTTATACCAGGCAATTTATGTTAATTTCAGTTTTCTGTTAGTTGTGAGGAGAAATAACCTGCGCAATGACAGAAAAAAAAAAAACGGAAAACACTGCAGAAGAGAAACTTTCTGGAAGGACAGGTGCCAGAAAATGTTTGCTTCCAATAAAAATTTCTTACTTTATTGGCCGGGTTAAGGATCCTTCTCTACCGTAGCGGGGCCCATATCTAAATGATACGTAAACCATTTCGAACCAAATATACCAAGCAAGTTGCAATACTGTACATTAAAGCTATTGTATTACTACTTTATTTACCTTGTATAACTGCATTATTACCTAGCACATATGCTGTGTATGACATTGTTTATCACATGCTAACTGTTTTTCTTCTATATTCATGTATTTGTAACCTTTGTATCACCATTATTGCAGTCTGTGTTCAATTATATGCCCATCCTGTAAAACTCCAAATGGGGATTGACAGTGCCTGAAATAAATTCGCTTTCTCGCAGCCCACCGCCTGAGGCAGGGACCCCGACGAGCGCGAGCAAGAGCTTCACCAAGATCAGCCTGCTTGTGATGCTCCTGGTGGTCGCCTGTAGCATCTCCTGCGTCCTGGGTAGCGCACTCCCCTTCGTGCAGAAGCGAGTTAGTGGGCCCGAGCCGACCATCTGGGTCACCAAGTCTGGCAAGAAGATACCGCAACCGTGGGCGCGCCTCTGAACGCGTCCTCCGTACCGCCCGTCAGGCTGGTCACCGACTGCTTGCTGGAGGCCTAGCCAACCGCCGTTGACCGAGCTCAAAAGGGATGTGGGATTAGGGGTACCATGAAGAGTGGACGACAGAGGTTAAGGAGCAGTCTCGATGAAGATATGACTTTTAGCGGTGACACCACTAAATGGTGCAGGGGCCGGACAGGTGCGCGCTTCCTAGCGGTTGACCCATTTGAAAAACATGATAGTCATCATGACCTCAATTATATATGGAACATGTTAGTAAGAATTCGCCTCCCATCCAGGTTCAGCCTTCTACACGTTTAAGTCTTGCGCTGACCTTGGGACGCTTCAAAATTCTAAGCAATGAAATGACCAGTCAAATGGGTTAGAAGCTTTGTGTAGGTCCGACTAGAAAAAAATCATGTCAACGTTTAGAGCAAAAGGCCCGAATTTTCAGTTCGAAAACTTGTTGTTAGATCTAGAAGAACCTTGCTTCAAAATCGAAGGGGTGTTTATACGTTAGGCCACAGTTTAGTTTCACTAATGCACGCGTTGACGCCACGTGTGAAATAACTACACACGCACGAATCAATGCATTGGCTTCGCTAGAGCGTGGAATAGAAAACAAAAACTTTAGAAGCTCGGTCTTGGATTGGACTGCTAGGGCTCTTCGTTTATGGTGTGTCCTTCGCTGCTTGACACGCGGCCTCGCTCTTGACACGCAAGTTATGGCGGGAAATTCAACTTGCCACGCAAATGTCATGTGCATTTGGTCGCGACATCACAAAAGCGCGAAAAAAAAAAGGAATTTCAAAGGTACACCGAAATTGCTCGATCTAGCTCATATAGTGCGCAGTTTCTAAAGACGCATTTCGTTCAGTGGGATAGAAATCCATCGGCTAATAGTGTTGCGAAAGCGTTTGTGTGCGAAAAGCTTGCTGTTTTCTCGTCATTGCCTGCGTAAGGGCGTCGGCGTGTGGAGAGCGCGGCGGTACAGCAAAAACTAATTGGCCTGGCGGTTCTCTGCAGAAGCTGTGGCAGGCATGATTTCACCCCCCCTCCCCCCTGAGCCGTAAAAACATTGCTGAAATAATGCGGTGCATTCATTAGTTTACTGGCCACTAGTTTTCATGTGTCCAGAGAAAATACTGAGACAGGGGTCCGCTAGGCAGCACGAACCTCTCTCCGTCCCTTTCTTCCGATCATCTAGTGTTGACCACTCAGAAGTAGTGCTTACCTGTGCTCAGAATTTATTGATTATTGTCAATCAAACGTGTCCGGAGGTAATCTCTCCTTTTCGTCGAACCCTTGAACGCACATCCCTGATTGAGTCCGCGAAACGGTGGAGGCAAGAAATAAAAACTGCTTGACGCTGGCCTTTATTTCTTTACTTGGGAATGCTCTCTACCTCGCTGATAAAAAGAAAATGCCGATCGGAAATATATTTAAGACGAGCAGCTTAAACCTATCTTCGCGACTTAGCGTTACGCTTTGTAGGGCAAGTTGTATTTCATCAACAGTTTCCGGTGGCACGCATCGGATGTTTTTCTCTAGAACGCCCCGTGTTCATTGCGGTAATGAATTCACAGTGAGACTTGCAGCCCAGCGTTCCCTTGATGTGTGGTGCTGGGCTAGTCATTGAGGAGGAGGAGGAGGAGGAAAAAACTTTATTTGCAGAAGAATTCGAGGCACGCAGGCCTCCTGGGTCTCTGCACGACCCCACTCACGATCTAAACGTTCATATTATGGTTATCCATGACGTATGCGGCCCGGCTGACGACGATCTTCTGCCTGGCCGGGTCCGCTGATCGCAGTGAGGTCTCCCAGTCCTCCCAGGTTTGGAGAGGCACCGGCCCGGCGGGGCGAGGAGACGCAGGGCAGGATAAAAGAATGTGGGTAGTCATTGAGAACTTAATAAGCAGACTAGTATGCGTGGTGTTGTGCGAGAGGTCTTGAGAACTTTAATAAGCAGACTATAGTGAACACTTGTTTAGTACTGATGGAGAAAGTCATTTCTGGCTGGATACTAATACGGTTCCAGTGAGATGCCATGGGAACGGAGGAAAGGAGACCGCTGGCTAGCGTCTTACTGTTAATCGGCAGTCTTAAGCAACCTCCATGAGCTGCGACACCTAGCTGCAAAATTAAGAAAAAAAATGAAGTTTTTTTTATTAAAAAGAGAAAGCGCAATTAAAAGCGTTGTTCCCCGCTGTCCTTGTGACTCGGCCGTATAGATGGTGCTGCATTTTTCATTAAACGGCAGTTTGTTTTTTGCGCTTGCCTTGTTGTTGGGCAGTTCCTAGAGCACTGAGGCCGACAATAAGCGGTTGTTTTGCTGAAGCCAGCTAAATTTTAGGTTTATCCCGCTTAAAGTCGGTTATCCGAGCTTAAGCTGCGCGGCGCAAGGCTACACGGTCACTCTGGTGGTTTCCTCTCGATGCGAGCTTGTCGCTCCTCGTCGGTCTCTTTCTTTAGACTGTCATGCTTTCTTTTCGCTGCTGCTTCTGTATTATCGGACTCAGCCTGCCTGCGCAGGAGCGTTGGCGTACTTGAACTGTCGCACACCAAGCGCCAGTGAAGCAGTTGTGAAACACCGCGTAGCCACGTGATATCACAGCGGAGAGCCTCCGCTTTCCACAATCGGGCCAATCACTAGGTGGGTTTATAACTAATGGCACATTGACACAGGAGGGATCCAGCAAGAAGTGGTGTGCAGAGAGCTTTAGGAGAAAGCCTTTAATGCCTCATACGTCCAGCGACCGGCGTTCTGTACCCCTATACCTGTCAATCAACCCGACAGCCATGTCGGGCACGTAAGAAATGTATACATTAGTTCTTGTCGTTCTTGTCGAGCGTCATGCTAGTGCGGCTACCATGGAGACCTCCGGTCATGACCTTACCAGCGATTCGCGCATATACGAAGTTGATCTCACCGGTCGTTCGATCCATGGCGTCCGTGCGGTGCCACTCATTTGGCGCTTCCTTCAATGTCGCACCACACGGCATACAAAAGCAGACGCCGTACATCAGGCATCAGCGGCGTTTCAAATTGCTTTACAGGAAAGAAAAAGCGCATTATCTGTCACCATTCTCCGTGGTCGCCGTATCCGAAACTTAAGGAAAAGGAGGAAGGTGGGAGTGAAAAAGAGGTGCCGTAGGGCTTCGGATCAGCACGTAACAGACGCCTTCGCCTAATCGCAGTAAGTGGTCGAAAGTGTTGAGATGTACATTCACATGGGTGGTGGTGAAAATGTTTTAATCTCTGGGGTCCAGCTTAGTGCCCTTCCCCTCATAAACACTAGGTGGAGTCTATAGTACCGAACCCCAGGGGGTTCCGTTGCCGCCTTTGCTCGTTTGACGGCCTTTTTTTTGGGTTTCAGGTCGGAGCAGGCGAGTAGGGTCGCCTTCCAGGCCTTCCGGGTGGGGTTTGGGTTGTTGGAGGGGCACGCCCATAACGTTAAAACCTGGTTACATGAAAGAGGCTTATTCGTTCCCCGGACAACAGCCTGTCTCCTTTGCAAAAAACCAGAGACAATCGAGCACGTCTTTCTGGATTGCTGGGATCCAGTCTTTCACTGGGATATTCTCCAGAGAACACTAAAGAAAGACCTTCCGTTAGATCAGTATGGCATACGGTTCCTTCCAGTCGAGAGTGAGGGTATTCCTTTGGATTTAGTCATGGTCTTGGGCCTCCACAGCCTGTGGAAAACAAGGATGCAAGTGCAACATGCAGATGTCAACACGCGTTCTGTACGCGAGAACTTTATCGAGAGTGTGCTGCTCCTTAGAGAAACGTACCGGGTGCTTTCTGATCCACCTGACTGGATCAGTGTGCTCGATGAACTGGCTGTCCTCAAGAAATTTAAAACCTTTCGTGACAGCCGAAGTCGGGTTGTTGCGAGTTTTACCATTATTGTGGATCCTTTTTGAATTGATGTGAGCTCAAAACAGGCAATAAAGAAAAAAAAAACGTGTGGCCTTGTGGTAGAGCGTCCGCCTCGCATTCGGGAGGTACCGGGTTCGATCCCTGGTGCCGCCGGTTACCCACCGGTTTCTAAATGGGTACAAGCTTTCCTCCGGCCTGGTGCTCGGCTGTTCTGGGGTGAAATGCTTGGGAAAAGGGGTCACGGCCCAAATAGTTGCGCCGATGTGGCAGTGATTCTTTCCGCCATCGGACAACAATAAGTCCGCCTTGCGCGGCAACAGCACATTATGTGGCCCTTTTTTTTAGCCCTACCTGACCTGTGAGAACCCGACCTTTGCAGGTCATTAGTTGTTCGAAACTTTAAGCCCTCTAAGGAGCACAGCAGGGTTAGCAGAGCCTCTTCCAAACGCACACCCCTGAGAGAGCCGTGCGCCGGGCCGGGGGACGCTTGTGCCCATTTTACCGGTGGGTGTCCGGCGGTGAGTTTCGAACCGGCCACGTCCCACAGTTTTTTTTTAGGACTGCTGCAGCTGAGGCTCTAAGGGAGCACTTCAGGTGAGGGTCAAAGGAAGTACCTTTGCAAGACAAACAGAACCACCTTTGCAGGCTGCGAGGTTCGAAACTGGGTTTGGGCCCACTGCGGAGGAGGGGCGCGCAGCGGGGTTTACGGAGCTTCTCCCAAACGCACACCCCTGGAAAAGCCGAGCGCCAGGCCGGGGGTCGCTTGTACCCATTTTTACCGGTACACTCCCAGGAGAAATTATAGGTGACGCCGGGCACATCATGGCGTTCGTAAGAAGGCGAAGAAACACGCGTTCCTCCGTTCTCATTTATCCTTTGCACAGGTTGGGGGTAAATATTTTGTCTGCTTAGTACAGTGGAGTTATTTACCTGAAAGTGTAGGCCGGTGTGAATTTCTCTTCTTCTTCTGAAGAGGACAAGGTTGCCCGGTCAGAGAGCGCGTGGGCGACGGCACCTGCCGTCTCGTTTCCCCCTAGCCCCTAGTGGGCCGGAGCCCACATTATGAAGCGGCGGGATAGGCTTCCTACGTACGAGCTGTTTGGTAGCAGTCGGGAGGCCAGATCCGAGCTATTTTATAGTCCGATATGCCAGGTACGAGACCCAGCCCTCATGAGAGAGATAGAGAGAGGAGAGAGAGTATAACTTTTTATTTAGACAGCTGCGCATGAAGGAGCTCCGGCCCTCCGTCGCTTGGGATGGATGACGGGGCCCCGCCTCAGACGAACGCTCCTACATGCCTCTCGCAAGTCCGGCATGATTGTTTTGGAATCGGAGTGTGTTGCTGCTAACGTAGTGGCGACCTCCTCTGCCTGTGTTACGTTTCGGGCTTGAAATGTGAGCCTGTTCACAGTTTTGAACTCGTGGATTACTGCCGCTATGTACCACCCGCATTGGTGCGTACCGGACGCGCCCACACAGTACTCTCCGGGTTTCCTTTCGTAGTGGTGAGGTAAGGCCTCTGCCCTTGTAATGCGCCTGCCCTCGTGGTTGTCCCTGGACATGTTAATGGGGAGTGGTTTTACGTGCAGGGCGTATCGCCACTGCTTGGGAAGTCTTACTCTCTCTCTTCGGTTAGAGTCGTGTGTTGTACGTGTAGACGGGTTAATAGGCGACACCCCGACGGTGACTGTGATAATCGCGTGTATTGGCTTGTGAGGTGGGCTTCCCTCAGTTCCTCGAAAGCCTAACCAGACCTTGTAGCCTCAGGTGCGACGTTGTTACAGGGAGGTCGAGGGCCTCCTTCGCTATTTTGCGCGTGATCACCTCGAGGATGTTCTCGTCGTGTTTCCTTAGGTGGAGAATAGGGGCTGAGTACAGAATTCTGCTCGTTACAAAGGCATCGGCCATTCGTAGACCGTCTTTGCTTCTCTGCCTCCTTTTCTTGTTCGAGACTCCGTTGACCATTCGGGCCACCTGGTCTCCCACTTTTTTTTTATCTTGTTGAGCGCGGTCGTCGCCAGCTATGGTGAATGAAATGACCCAGCACTCTGATTTCCTCTCTCTCGGGTATCGGTTCAGATCCAAGTCGCAATTCTGTCTTGTGTGGGGATTTTTCGGAGGGACGAATATGCAGGGATTCGTATTTTTTTGGTGAACAATGAAGGCCAATTTTATTCACGTAATCGTTCAAAGCTGTGGCTGTCTCCTGCAAGCTGGACTGAATTTCTGCCAGAGAGCCCTGCGTGGGCTATGTGGAGATGTTGTCGGCGTACAGCGCGTGCTGCACACCCGAGACCTTCTCCACGTGGACTGGGAGATTCTTTATCGCCATGTTGAAAAGCAGCGGGGATAGCACCGCTCGCTGTTGTGTTCCTCTCGCATCAAGTGCGCTTCAGCGACGCAAGGTCAAAGACGGAAGTGAGTGACCTTGGGAGTGGGTGTGGAATACGTTGAGGGCGCTATAAAACACTGCCTAACTGTACGAGATCGGAGCTTTGAACCTATGGCAGCGCGAATAGGTCAGCTTCACTGGCCAATCAGCACCCAGCGTATTTAACTGCCTCTTTCTCGCGCTGTGCATTGAATGCTGTCGTCCTTATCAGCTTCAATCAGAGCGCATGAAAATAATGCTATAGCATTGACCGTTAAAGGTGCGTTATCGAACTTTTTTAATCGGGAGAGAAGAGAATGGGATGTGCGGATGGGGTCCGTAGTCTGAAGTCCTTCAGCATGCTACGACTAACGTCCCCAGCGAACAATTTAGACATTCGTTTCTTAAAAACTGTCATTGAAAGATTTGTGGCTTTCTCCCTCGACGGTCGCCTTTTGTAGATGGGAAATAAAGAATTGAATTGATACCTCAACTTCTGCCCGAGAGAAATATAAAACGCGAAATGCTAGGCATGTAGCAAATTAAACAATATCCCCTGTAAATTTTAATAATTAAAGGTTTGCGCGCTAGTTTATGATTCTGTCAACATGTGCTTATTTAGATTTCATGCCAAATCCAGGCGTATGTATGTAATATCGCTTTCCAGCGCAGTTGGCTAACAGAGCGTTAAAGGAACTGAGTCGCAGAAAATATGGAACTGTCATCGGCTTCGGCTGCATTGGACATAAGAAAAAAAAAATGATGATGGGTTCAATGAATCATGACGTTACTGCCACATGAAACCTTGCGGGAATTTCAAGCCTCAAATAATGTTTACGTGCAACGTCGTCATATGCGTGAGAAGAAAGCGATTTGAATATCACAAATCGTGATATATAGTCGTGTGCATCGAGTGATCCAGAATTAAAGTAATGAATTTCGTTCAAATAAAGATTTTAGATTTGAAAAATCATTTGAACATGCTGCTAACCGGGCACGCTACCGTGTGGCTACGCAAGGTTTTTTGTTTGTCCGTTTTTATTTATTATCGATAGGCCACAAGGCATTCTTGTCCGTTTGCCGAACAAGCCAGTGCTTATATGTGTATCTTGTGACGTTTCGTTTTATTTGGCATCCTGAAACTTTATGCTAATGAGCTTTCGTAGTTAAGAAGAACCCCAATTCGCTATCGTACCAAATCTTTTAGAGCGTTAAAGTGTCCCCCTAAGTGTGAGTGGCCATTTTTATGTAGGGTCCATATTCCGAGTTTCCGTCGTTATCGAAAATGTAGCTATCTCCCTAACCTAGAGTGGTATGATTGGTGGGAACGCCGGAACTAGAAGTTCGGCGATACTTCCGGTTCTGGCGTTTCCACCAATCAGATCACTCGACGTCAGAGAGATAGCGACACTTGCGATAACGACGCAGACTCGGAACAAAGACCCAGGAGAGCTTCACAGAATGCAACCTAAAGGTAGCAAATGGTCACGTAATGTGACGAATCAGTGCTAAACAAAAATTAAAGAAAGAATACAGTAGAAACAGGCTGGACAGACTAGATTCAAAGTGCTGCCTATAGCTTTAAAATCTCAGCGCTAAGATAATAGGAGCGCTTTTAATTGAGCCACTGTAATTTTCATGTTGTTTTTCTTATTTGACATTAAGGGACAGTTGAGCCAGCCATCGCGGGTGGTTGCTGGCGGCTGCTCATAACAGCCGTCCGCGAGAATTGAGCAGTCAGTACAGCAAGCTCTTCCCTTTTCATTCACGTTCCGTCGCTCTCACGGTGCGGTCTCGATCACGGCGTAAGAGGAAAGTACCTGCACAATGCATGGCGCACCTATCTAGATTAATTCGAATTGTATGCCTACAAATAAGGTGGTCATAAAACAAATCAAGCGCAAAATTAAGCTATAATACAAGCGTTAAATTTATCAGATATGTACCTCTTGGCGTTCGGAGTTTATAGGCAGAGTTGAGGTTACATCGTGCGCATGTTAACCTTTGGTGAAACATTTCGTTCTATTGAACGAGCGCGTATGTTAGTCAGGTGCTCTCCATAAGGAGTGACTCCTCTCATGCCTAGCGTGGCACCTCGCCGCAAAAAAGTGCTTGTGTATTTCTAGCTCTTTATGCTTGTCACGTGCGCTGCGATGTTATAACCTCGCATGATCTGCATTGTCTTCTTCAATTAGTATTTGGGCAACCCCCAAGACTGTAATCTCAGAACTTCCAGTAGCAAGAACACGAAGCGAAACACCACCTACAGCATTTGATAAAACGAGAACCGATAATGAGTTTCATTGTTCATTCTTAGTTTCCGCAAAAAGAAAATGTCGCGCGGAAAGCTTTCAAACACTGGCTAGCAACAAATTTCCACGCTACCGGCAGCGAGGAAAATATATCGCCTCTGTGAATAAATTACTGCCATGAAGCTAATGTTTAGCTAAATTGTGAATTTACAAGATGCATTCATCTCCAGTTCGCAATGACAAGCAGACAGGAAGACTTCGTTTGCCAAGACACCAAGTTTATACTTTCTTTTTAAGGGAGCCTCTGAACATGGGTCTATCGAATTGAGCTCCTGGAGACCACACGCAATGCAGTCGTTCCCCTCGTGGCAAGGGATTGCGATCCGCGCAAATGCAGTCACGTTGTCCTATTCTGCCGCAACGGTGTCCTGGCCTGCTCCAGCGTTCGCACTAAAGAGAAGAAAAAAAACATAAGTAAAAAATAAAAATAAATCAGTATTTTGTGGTGTTTAGCGTCTCAAAGCGCAGGGGATGGCCCCGGAAATTTTGAACACCTGGGGTTCTTTAACGTGCACTGACATCACACAGCACAAGGGTGGCTTGGGTTTCAACCCCAGCAGATGTTTTAAATTTGTTTGAGATACTGTCAATCCGAATCAGGGTTTTTTACAGGAGTAGGTTAATTTGGGCATTCATACATATATGTACAGAAGGGTATAAATGAAACCTCTTACAATAAAAGAAAAACGAAAAGGAGGCAAGCATATGAAATAATAAAATGAAAGATACAGTCATTCATAGGTTGACGTCATCACAGGTTCACATTAGAGATAGAAAATAAAAAAACACATTAATGATGTACAGAATTTCTGGCAAGTTCAACAAATTTGTCGATAGTGGACTGTGAGATGACTACCTGATCTAAAGAGTTCCCGTCCCGCACAGCTCGCGGGAAAAACGAGAAACTGTATGTGTTATTAGCGCAAACATATTCTTGGAGTGTGAGTTGATGCTTATGACGGGTTTTTCTGGAAGTATTAAAAGAAATGTCGGTATCAGGATTTACTTTAATCTATAACAAAATTAAAGGATGAAATACAGAAGTTTGAGAAGTTGTAGCATCGCACGGCTATTTAAGGTATGAATACCAATTTCGGCCAGCATCTGCGTCGGCGAGTCGGTTCGCCTATATCTGTTACAGATAAAATGCGCGGCTTTTCGCTGGACAGCTTGGAGCGTAGATATTTGATTTTGGGTGATGGAAACCACGCCACGTTCGCGTATTCAACAGTTGGGCGAATAATCGTCACATAAGTCAAAAACTTGGCTTCCTTTGTGGCTGTTATGGCCGGGATTGGATTCTGCATCCTTCGGCACAATAGACCAGCGCCCTAACCACTGCGCCACCACAGGCCGATCAAATTCTTAATTTGGTGGAGGAAAATGAAACGAGAAAAACTTTTATTGCGCAACAGATTCCTGCGCAAGAAAACATTAAATGTGCCCTGCATGTCACCTAGTTTAATAACTTGAAGCAAATTTTGTTTTTGTTTTTATTCGCTAGAAATTGGTGTTTTTTGTAGAGGTAGAAAGCCCATTCGACTGCAATCTACTGCTACTACTAGTTTTTCAAAGGCCTTACATTTGAACCCGTGGCGAACGAATAAAGGTTTCTCCAGAAATATTTTGTAAAAAGAAGAAATACCCACCTAACATTTTTGAATCAGAAAACAGAGGCGGTAAAGAAACAGCAATAATGGATTTGTGTTCGTTTGTTGTTCGCTGTGCCGAAGAGTGCCAATTGTGAATATTAATTTCTCTTATCAGCAGTAAAGTTGCTGTTTGGACACCTCTCCTCTAAGGTACTGATTTTATTCACTGTAGAGCAACCATAGTCACAATAAACAACCACACAAAACATCTTCCGAGCTCCCTATTTTCTTAATTACTTTCTGAACTTTAGCACCGAGTATTCGCACCTATACGTTGACAAAAGGCTCTCACCCGTTGCAACAACTGCTCTTTGTCCTTTATCAAAGAGGTGACTGTTGCAGGAGCTTGTGCACTAAATATTTTGTAGGACTACTTTATAAATTTAACCTTCTCGAGAAGTGTCCACCTAATTGCTCTGGGTTGTTTTTATTTTTGAGAATATGCATCGGCTTGGCGAGAAGTTCCTATTGTAGACTACCGGATGTCAACTGCTCGTTATTAACAATCTTCATTTTTCGACACGTTAGAACCAATGGGGAAACGTATGGGTCTTCAGGGGGTATTTACCAATTTAAAATTAAATAATAGTCACGGAAAGATATTTGTCATGATTACAGTGTTCCGAGCGGTGGCCTAAGGATAAGGTCTATGTTGCGTGTTTTCACTACTAGAAAACCATCTCCAGGAATTTCGGCCAAGCTCCCATTTCCGTGAAACATCTTTGAAATCCAACGCCTTCATATCCCTCTTGAGCACTCGTTTGGCTCTCGGTGCCTGTATCCACCCTTCCAGCCTCTCAAATAAACTAATATATTGTTGTCACGGACCTCACCGCATTCTGGAACAATCTTCTCCCGTGCTTTATATAGTAGAGCCCCTCCACCCATCTCCAGACCATTGTCGCCGCGGCCGAGAAACTGTACACGTCGACCGCCTCAAGCCATGTTATGATTCGCCTACCCTTTCCTCACCACGAGTCGTCAGGATGGCTCCTGCTCCGCAGGGGGGGGGGGGGGGGGGTGGCACTGTAATATTTCCGACCGACATCAGCTCACGGGACAAGTCGAAGAGGTGGGCGAAGTGAAGCCGAAGATTTGTGTACACTGCTGAGCTGGTTCAAGCGTTAGCCATCGCCTACCGTCCAGGTGTTCTCCAATAAACACCTTACAATATATATATATATATATATATATATATATATATAGAGAGAGAGAGAGAGAGAGAGAGTTTGGCAATATAAGCACGTTTGCCTGCAACCTGTTGGATAGTGTGGGCATAATCTATACAGGAGTACCCTTTTGAGAGCTAGCGTGATCGTTTGGCTGATTGAAGTCTAAGCTTGTCAAGATTATAATAACGATTGGCTTTGCAAATACCATGCCTCCATACACACCTTGTAAGTGGATGTTTCTGACATACACTTTCTTGAAGGAAGCTGTCCATTCATAACGTAGAAACTAAAAATGCAGGTTGTTGAGATATGATTCTTGAAAGGGCATCTTGAAAGTATGGAATAATGCGGTCAGGCTGGGATGCATTTAAAAACTAAGCTGTTTGACAAAATAAGGAAAATAGAAGGAAATAGCGTCGTCCTATTAATTTAAAGAAAATATTTTATTTAAACCATGAAATGACAGTAGGCGTGGACAGAGACAGTGGTAACGAAGTTGAATGCTGTAGCACTGCCTGTTACTGTTTAGAGAATAACACAGACGTAGACGTCCAAAGGATGTAATGTTAGATAACCTCAACTATCTACTTTGCATTGAAAGAGTGATGATAAATGTCTACAAAGCTAAATAACCCAGTTTTCGCTCGGTCAATATATTTATGTTGATATGAAATCACTGCATGCCGTCTATAGCAATGACCTCTCCTTCATCGGCAAAGATGGTAGAAGGATTCATTATTGCAAAAGTCAAGAAGATACAAGCAGTTCATTCTGCTCAGAATTGAGGATATTGTTAAAATGCTTTAAATAGGCAGAGATACCATTTGCTTCTGTTCAGCATAAATGGGAGGCAGAAAAATTCTCGACGTTTGGTTTACGGAACGCTACCAAAGGTAGCGGATGCTAACGGTAACGAAATCCAATGCCTTATTGCTTTAGCGTATTCACGGGCGCTTGGTATGAAAACACGGCGTTCATAGGTGAGCAAGCTCAATAACGCAGTGAAAAATAGTGCCTTCAGAATATTTCTATGCAGGCAAAAATTTTCAACTTCCGCATTGTGTTGGTTAGGGGAATTTAACGTCCCAAATCAACTCAGGCTATGAGAGATGCCGTAGTGGAGGACTCCGGAAATTTCGACCACCTGAGGTTCTTTAACGTGCACTGACATCGCACAGCACACGGGCACCTTAATTTTCGCGTCCGTCGAAAAGCGGCTGCCGAGGCCGGGATTCGATCCCGCATCCTTGGGAACAGTAGTCGAGCGCTGTAACCACTGAGCCACCCCGGTGGGTCCATATTGTGTTTTGTAATAAAAAGCCATGTAAAAGAGCATATTGGGAGTGTTAACGTTGCGGAAATGCGAGAAATCCAACTCGGTAGTGTATTTTAATAAACATCATCATTAGCGTTGTTGTATTGTTCGGACAGAGAAAGCCAACTGTAATTAAGCCCTACACATAATGGGTGATTTTTGCGCTCTTGTCATTCACGGAGTGACAGTCTTTCGCTACAAAAGTGATGTTCAGGACACGATGACATTCTTTCCTGAGTTTATATCTACAGCTGCATCGATAAACGCAACGAATGCCAAAACTGCACGATAGGCATTGGACAAGTGTGGCTGAATGTGCAGTCTTTGTCCAAACTCAGTCGGAAAAAACTACAGAGAATTTTCTGCCGTCGCGACAGAATTTCTGTGCGGTTTTTGACGGGAAACCTGTTGTGACCACAGAATGTTCTGTAGTAAGATCAGAAATTTCTATAGTTACAACAGAAAAGTGCTACAGAACTACAGACAACAGAAATATACTACAGAAAAACTACAGAACTACAGACAAGTACCACAAAACTACAAAAAAAAACTTGACGTTTACGACAGGACGACAGAGTATTTTGTCGTATTTTTGACATAGTTCTGTAGTTTTTTTCAACTGGCAAGTATGCGGCCTGAATGTACAGTCTTTGTCCAAAGTATGCGGCCCAAGAGCTTTGCTTCTAAGCCCTGTAACACGACTGCTGGCAACAATACTAGAATATGAATGTATGCTAGAGGAGAATGAGGGCGAAATTTGACACCTACGAGATTTTGAATGCTAGAGTTGCTTTACGAGCCTTTTATTGGGCTCAGAACAAAAATCCTTGGGCCGCATACTTTGGCAAACACTGTAAATTCAAATTCCGAGAAAGGTATTAAAAGGCAAGAAATGAGCTTCACCCAGATGGGACAGTAAGGTTCCTTTGGCTGTGGATTCCCGTACGGAGGGCGGGGTCTGAAAAGGAAAGAGCGCAATTATAGCTACCTGGCTATAATAAAGGTGAAGTGACTTTCAGTAACCTTCAAGCAGTACTTAACACACACTTTAAGTAGCGCAATTTACTTGAATATCAACCAAAATTGAATTATTTTTCTTTCACATTTCGTAACGCAAATAATGTATATACAGAAACTCACACGGTAGTCTGCCGCTTTTGTTAGGTAGGCAATGCTAATCTTAAGAAAAGTCAGCGATCCCGACTAGAATGTGCAAATTATAGACTCCACTGTACTATTTACGATTCTACTCGTACTTACCGCGCCTACGCTGGCATTATGTATAAATCGTGAGCACATTCATAATTTTCACATGTCAACGCAGGTTAATTTCCTTTGAACCTCCCCCATAGCTTGTTGTTACTAATGTATCCTCCTATCCTCCAAGCGACAGAGGAGAAAGAGTAGGATATGCATTGTCCTGCTTCGTCGTGTGGCCAGATCCCAGCTCTTTTTCCTTCTCTGGTGTGTGGTGGCCGCGCAATCGGCATATGTCAGAAAGCCGATGCGAGTGGTCGCCGCTACATCGTGAACTGCAGAGTCCCGGGAATATAAGGTACACTCGTGTCTCTTGCCTGCAACCCTCACGCCTCCGTGGAGGCCACCCAGTGCTTGAAAGAGAGATAACGAGAGTGACTAAAAAGTTTATTCCTTGACTCTAGTAAGGGTCTTCGTCTCAAGGTGATGATCCGAAACCTATATTGCCGAACACATGTGCGATAAGGACAACTTGAAGTAACCAGAGTAATGGACAGAATACACCAGACGAAGTGAGAAAAGCAAAGTTAAATTAAATTAAATTGGTTCACTGGAAGGGAAAGGTGCGGTAACTGTCTCACTTGATTTCTGTGGACACCGCAACCGCGCTGTAAGGGAAGGGAGGAAGATGGGAGTGAAAGTGGAAAGAGAGAAAGAGGAGCCGTAGTGGAGGGCTACGGAGTAATTTCGACCACCTGGGGATCTTATAACAAAGATGTCCGAATGTCTAAGAGGTGACAGCGTCCGCCAGAAGTGAAGCCACCATCACGACCAGTAACGTTGATCACGACTGACGAGTAAACATTCCTACATACGGGCGTTTTTAAAGTGGTCAACCGTGCACTGGGGCAGAAAATTAAAAAAAGGAAAAAAAGGGCCTCATTCGCAATTTTTTGTTATTTTTTTCTCTGTTGTATCTCCTAATCTCGATCGCTCTAGCTGCTTTTCGTGCAATGCTTGCTTACGTGTTTATTCCTCAGCAGCGATGCTGACACTCGAAAAGTGTCAGCATCGCTGCTCCGTAGGGCGCATGTAAACTGAATTATTCGTTAGAGCACAAATTCATGCTCCAGACAGCTGTGCGTTTGCACTGAGACGACGACAGAACAGCGATCATTCAGAAATTAAAAACTCCTGAGGTACACCACCAAACTCCGATGCTGATTATAGGGATGGGACATCGCTGGCAGTACCTAGCAGCTAGCCAGAAAATTCATCACGCTTACGGGGAAGCCGAAATACGGTGATGGTACTTTCAGTGCCCAAGAAAAATATTTCCAGAAAGCGTAGCTGTGCCATACAAATGATGAAAACAGAAGGTATAATTGGCGCGGTCAGCTTGCCGCACTAGATATATGATACTGTTATAGAGATCCAATAATAATAATATTGCCGGGGTGGCGCAGTGGTTACGGCGCTCGACTACTGTTCCCAAGAACGCGGGATCGAATCCCGGCCTCGGCGGCCGCTTTTCGCTGGAGGCGAAAAGAAAGGTGCCCGCGTGCTGTGCGATGTCAGTGCACGTTAAAGAACCCCAGGTGGTCGAAATTTCCGGAGTCCTCCTCTACGGCGTCTCTTATAGCCTAAGTCGCTTTGGGACGTTAAACCCCACAAACCAACCAATAATTACTTCACAGGAAGGAGAAGGAGCAGTATCTGTCACACTTGCTCAGTGGACGCCTGAACCGCGCCGTAAGGGAAAAGAGAGGGAGAGGTAGAGGTAGAAGTGAAAGTGGAAAGAGAGAAAGGGGAGCCGTAGTGGAGGACTACGGAGTAATTTCGACCACCTGGGGATCTTTAACCTACGCTGACATCGCACAGCACATGGACGCCACTTCGTTCCGCCTTCATCGAAACGCCGAAATGAAGTTCGTGCGCTGTGCGATGTCAGCGCACGTTAGAGATAACCAGGTGGTCGAAATTACTCCGTAGCTCTCCACTATGTCTCCCCTTAAGAGATGAGGCTTAAATCCTGCGTTGTGCGGTACTTTTCTATTTTAAAATTTTCCTAATTAACAGTTTTTTTGTTCATTTTATCTCTAAGCAACCAGGGAAAGCGAGTAGCATGCAAAGTGCATAATTGTGATTGCGGACAACCGAAACCAAATTACTTCGAAACTGTACGCTTGTGGCACCGCAACGCTGCAAAGCATAGATGTTTTTTGCTTTCAAGCGTTTAGGTCATCTTTTGCCGCCTTCCGAGCATGATAAAAGCACGGATGCAGTTTTAAAACAAAATTTACTTAACAACTCAGACATGCAACCGTAATGCACTTCAAGCAGTCTCCGAGATCCCTTGCGCGTCATGCGACTTTCTTTACTCGCGAAAACAGGCTGTGGTGACCATCCTTGCATGGTTTTTCTACCTTATGAAGTGTTTATTTACAGCGAGATTAATGTTTTCGGGTTTAAGAGCTGGGATTCTATCAATGCAAGGCAAATGTTTTCCTTTATTGTCCCTTTAAGTAGAGCTATCATGTGACTGAAAACTTACCGAGATGATGGCAAAGGCTGGCCTGTAGGGGGCATTCCGCTAAGAGCAAGAGGAGAAGTAAATAAAAGTTTAGAAGCAATTACACGTAGAAACGGCAGGTAAGAATGAGTTAACTTATTAACGGGTAATAATTATTGATTAAATAATTAAGATTGGCGGGATATATATTGTTGCCAATATTGTACTTTAGAAAACGCAGTGGCTCGTGACTTCGAGCGTGAAACAAGCGGATGCCAAGGATATAAAAAAGAAATTGGGGACACTTGAGCTCCGCCTTTACGACTAGACCTCGACAGTCTTGGAGCTACTTGGGTTACGAGATCATGTCAACTCGATCTTGTGATGTGGACTCGCGACTGAAGTCAACCTGATAACAACTCAACCCGACTACCAGAGGTATGCCTGGCATTTGTTTTTTCAACGCCCATAGCGGATGCAACACCGACACCGGAAATTTGGGAGGACAGGGCTAGCTTTTATCGCTGTCATGTTAATTCATTGGATACGAAGTTATTTATATTTCATTGTTTTGAAAACGTTTGCTGTGGTAATCGCACATAAAGTGAGCGCACATATCGACATCGGCGAATGAAATGATCTGGATGGTTTACACATTGACTTCTCGCGAACAGACCATATTCACACCACCGATCAGGTAATAGAGAATTATGTATACGCTAACCCTGTACACATCGTTCATGAATTTTTCGAAGAGATTTCGTTCAGCCGAAGTGTAAGAAGCTACGCAGATATTAAGCTAACACGGTGTGTAAACCTGGTAATTATAAACGTAAGGAAAAGAAAAAAGGAGGGGGAGGGCGAGACACTTCAGCTCGGCCTCAGAGGGTACAATGTCACAGCCTTAACACTCCCGTCTGTGACTCCCCATGTGGATCTTTGTCCATGAAGAGCCTTTTACTGGGTGCTTAATCAGTAATCACGTAGTTCGGGCCATTATGTACTTACATATACTCATTAATGTATTTTTGACAATTGCCTGAAGCGGCATTTGCGCACCACGAGAACGGAAATCAGCGGCGGATTAGCAACCGCTATATAATAAAGCAGGTCAAACGAATACACACCGATTCCTTGTGCTGCATCGCCTGTTGCAAACCAGCATATGGTTAACATACAGTTTGTGGGGCCCCGCAGCCCCTTTTATCGTTTTCAAACCGCGTGCTTTTTCCTATTTGTAGTGGTGTTTGCTCAGGCAGCACGAGTGCGTATGAGCAAATTAACCTGCCGAGGGGGCGGCATGTTATCGGCTCGGAAACTAGTGTAGATAAGCGCGTCAGAAGCAAGGCGCGCGGCTTTTGCCCGTTGGGAGGCCTGTAAGGGGAGGCCAGCGAGCGTCACGGGCCAGCGGGATGTGCACGGACGACGGAATGAAGACTGGCGAGACAAAGAGAGAAGCAGTGCCAGCAGGAATGGTTTTGCGTGAGTTGTTGCCACGCGAGCAGCAATGTTTCTTGTGCTGCCGTTAGCGCTTTGGGGGGCCCTATCGCTCGCCCTATTCGCACCGCAGTGAGTTTTGTCGTGCCACGATAAAGCCCGAATCCCTGTTCCGTATTGTTCTGATGGTCCATTGTCGAACTCCTCGACAGCATGTTTCCAGTGCAGTGGCACTCGATGTTGTTTCTTTTTACTCAATGCTTTTTATTTTTCGGAATCAACCGGCGTTTTTAAGAAAGACTGGATTTGTCACTCACTGGGCTAGATTACGGCACGCGGACTCGTTTTTAGAAGGCAAGGCCTTCAAGTTTCAAGCTAACATGACTTCAATCAATTAATCAATAATTCAATTTCATTGACATCAATAAGGTGACCCTTAGAACGCAGTCAAGAATTCAAGAAGGCTGTCTGCTAGACAGGGACTACGCTCCCAGTTACGTTTTGTAAGCAGCAGTGAAAGTGAGAACAATGGGCAATGGAAGAGGGGAACATTGATTTAAACAAAAATTCAGGATGTTTATTAAACAAAAAAGGTGGCATGAAAACTTATTGCTAATGAGAGTATACAAACACTGAAAGTTTAACACACAGTAGAAAGCTGCGCTATGCCATACCACACTCAAAATAAGTCATTTAAACAGGATTACAGGGGGCAGGCTACTAGCTTTTCGTGGAAGCATATCTGATGCAGTGTCAGTTTCAAGACCGAGAACTTAGCGCATTATTCTGCATGGCCGCTGTTTTTAGTTTATTAGTTAACATTTGGTAACAGGTGTCATAATCTCCGTTGTCTGTAGTTTAATCTGTTGAACGAAATCTGCGAGTACGGCATGGCGCAAAATCGCTTTCTTTTTATGCTTCGTGTTAGCTGTTCCATTTCTTGCTCAAGTATATTGTGTAGAATGTTTGATGGATGATAGCGTAAAGCTGTACATGTACAAATATATTAACTATCTCGAGTAGCCTTTCTGAGCGTGAGTCATCGGGGACGTTGGTTATAACGCACACCATTCCTTTGTCACAGCATGTGTTCATTTATGGTTTTCACCGTTAATGCGTTTCTCTGTGCAAATAGAACGTTACCTAAATCAACAGAAAAAAAAATTGTATATTAGGAGCTTGATTCTTTGGCGTAGCCTGTGCCAGAATTTTCGAAGTTCATGCACTGGTGCATGAAGTTATGCAAGTTATGCAAGTTACTTGCATAATATGTGCTCATTTAAAATGATAGCGTTCTTATATAACTGAGGCATAGTATGTGAACGGATTGAATGTTCGAACCTAGAAATGTCTATGATAGCAGTTTGGTTTCACTACACCATCGCTTTTGTCTTTTCTTTGTTGATATCTAATGCGTTGCTTTTACTCTACTCGCACAAATATATTGCAGATTTGTGTTGCCAATCTGGAAGAGTTTTAGGTAGCAAACGCGCTAAAAAGAAATGTGGTATCGTTTGAGTAGATTATAAAATCTGCAACCTGGTTGACATCAGTCGTGTTATTTTAGTACAAATTAAAAAGAAGTGCAACCAAAATGCTATCCTTAGGGACTTCAGTACTGAGGGAAATTGAATCCTACCGTTCATAGTAGTTACACACGCGCAATGTAATTAGAGCTTTTAAATAATTCTATGTTAATTACACTTAAGCCTTTTCATTCGAGATTGTATGAGAGAAAAATACTAGCCTTTCATATGCGCCCCTCCGCGCTGGAGCACTGGTTAGGCTTTTCTATTACTGTGCCCAGGGTCGGGCTCGAATCTTGGCTGCGGCGGCCGCTTTTCGACGGAGGCGAAAATCTAGGCGTCTGTGTGCTGTGCGATGTCAGTGCACGCTAAAAAACCCCAGGTGGCCGGAATTTCCGGAGCCCTCCACTACGGCCTCTCTCATAGCCCGAGTCGCTTTGGGACGTTAAACCTCTTAACCAAACCAAACCAAACCCGTCTCTCAGATGCATTAGATAAATAGAAAAGGAGCCTAAAGTAACTAACCTACATTCAAAGTTATTTCATCCGCTGCCTTTTTAATTCGAAGGTCATGGAAAAAATTTCCTCACGGCTTGACTCCGTCAAACAACGCAGTGTCCTTGAGAAAGCTTCTAAAACACGACAGTGCATCCCCAGTAAAGGATTACCCATCATAAGTTTTGAGGGTTGGCTCCCAAATGTTAGCGCAATAATTTAAAGGTCCCATTCACCGAAAATGTGGCGTCGGCATTGGCGTTGTGAGTGAAACATCACGAGAATGACACTTGCAGGCTGTAACTGGCCGCTGAGTAAGCCGCGCACTGAATGGACGTTGGGTTTGTTTATGTTACGTTTTGCAGGAGCTGTCAATTTGGGTTTCTACTTTTTTGAGGTAGTTCAAGCTCATTTCGGCGGTGAGCCAAATCGTTTTTAAAGGTGAGTACACTGCTTTTTAGATTTTCAGTTTTGCATACGGTAGCAGTATGTTTGGATCCATTGTGCATGGGGTAGAAGTTGTGGGGGCGACATGAGGAGACACGATGCCCGCAGTCTGTTCGGCTGCATCGGTGGCTACGAGGTTCCGCAGGCTTCTCCCATGAGAACAACCTTAGCTCAAAACCGCTCCAGTGTTTTTTTCTTCATTTGACTGTTACTATACCATTACCTTGATGTAATAAACGTCGCCAGGAGCCACACAGGCGTAAGGACCTGCCTTAACCAAGTCGTTCGAATGTGCCTTCGTGGTCTAGCGTCGGCGTCTAACTCGACATGATAGGGTTCCGGAAGGCTTCATGTTGGTCACTACTTCCCCACTTAATTGCGAGCTCAAGTTGGTGCCAGCTAAATGGCGCACACTAATCTTAGTCCATATTTAGCACCTCACGAAATACGAAAATGCCAGCGCTGACGAATGGCATCGGGTGACAGATGGGAATCAGAAATTGTGATTTTGAGGTCCATTTCCAGCTCCCAACACATTTTAGCGGCCATAATCATCAGCGTCTTTTATGTTGACTGTCTTATGTGATCTCATGATGTCAAACAAGCAGCCAACCAGTCCGTGCCCATGCTACCTACAAGCTCACACTTGCCATTGGCGTGATCGTGATTTTCTGCTAATAACGCCGGCAAGAGCAATTCGGGCGCCAGAGTTTCTGCATAACGGACACTTGAACGCTGTCTTGTTGATATACGTTCAGACTGCAGAGTCTTTAGAAACGTCAATATAGAACAAAACAATAACAGTTTATTAAAAACGGTGTCGTGTAGACAGAAGAAATATCTGCACTATTATTCAAGTCAAGTTAAGTTAGGTTTATTTCTTTCCTGCGGGGAAAGAAGCAGCCAGGACTAAAAGGTCTGGAAATAGATAGGAAATTATCACAAGGGGCACTGGCTCCGTTGCCATAATTGGCAGAACAACATACAGGAGGCAATTTGGTCTACAACCTGTACAGTAAATCTGTACATTAAAATATATGTACCACAACGTTTGCACTTAACAAAGATCTCAGCATATAAGTTTTGGAGAAAGTACATAATACCTTAGTAAGCAAGGTAGGTTGATGACATAGCTTTGATAAGTTAGTGAAATCGATGTGTGGTCATGAATCTCACAGTTAAGCCTGAATTGTTGAGATGAAAAGCTATTATTCATAAATTTGAAATACCGCGGGACTTGTAAAGCAAAGATGTTTAGGTTGGTAATAGTTTTAGCATAAATGAATTACATATACGTAGAGCAGGTATTACCGTGTATTCGATTCACGACTTTGATTAATTACAATAAGTTAAAATTCAGAAGGTGCTCTAAGCTCGTTATTGACTTTTGATGGGTAATCATAATGAGGAGATTATACAAAAGCTGCACCTTATCTTTACTCTTCTGCACGGTGGATGCCTGGAGGCCGAAGAAATTGTTTGAACTTAAATTACTTATGCAGCTTTAGAAATTGAAATGACGAATGTGAACTTAAGACAGGAAGACCGAGTGGACTAGGAAACAAAAGCGAGCGAAGGAAAGAAAGAAAATGATCGGGTCTTAGGGCACGCAGTACGAAGACATCATAAGTGGTGGTAGTTAAGGGCAGTGAAGCGGCTTTGTAAATTAGTCAACTGTAACAAAGGTGGGCTGAAAATGAGCATGGCCTATTAGATTAAGAAGTTTGCTCATTTGGTTTAGTTTATAGGGTTTATGACAGTGGCTCAGGCTATGAGCCTACACTACACTGGACGTCATCGTGGAAGGCTCGGGAAATTTCGGCTACTTGGTTTTCTTTAACGTGCACTGACATCGCACACTACACTGGAGTCTTCCTTTCCGCCTTTATCGAAAAACGAATGCAGCTGTCCGGATCGATCCTCAATCCAGAGGAAGAGTAGTCAAGTGCCCTAAGCACTGATATACCGCGGCTAGGCTTGGATGTTTGCGAGGTTAACGTGGCTGTCGATGGTGCAGGAAGGAATTATCAGAGGGACGTGGACAGGCAATGGGGTGAGGCCTGCTGAAGATGAATTTCTGGTAGCTCCTACATGTGTTATTTGCTGGCACAATTGCGCATCGTTGTGAAATAATGATGGCTAGAATTCAGGAATTAAGCTACTAACAATGTGCATATAGGGTATTGAAGGTCTGCAAGGGGAGACGTAGACGGGAGCCATTAACGCTGTGTGCGTAGTAGACATAAAGGCGCACCTAATGTGTCCCCTTTAAATGTTTAAATGTTTACCCTTCTGATGTTTTGGGATGGGCTATTAAAGCGGACGATATGCTCTAGTTTGGCTTAGAGAAAGATGCAAACGCTGGCTATTACTCGAGTCTTCAGCGGTCTACAAAAGTGACCGCGTCCGGAATGTCCTATGATATGCGAACAGAAGAGTTACGCCGGAAAATGCGAAACGTTCTAAATATTATCTATTGCTTCCAAAATATATCCTGTTTTGAAAACATGCGAAGAAAATGTCCTTTGTGAGCGACGACAGCGTGCCAAGAACTGACACGTGCCCTTCTTGAAGTTCTTAAGGTGATACGGTGAGTACTCAAATCGTGGGAAGGGAAAAATTACGAAGTTGTACCTTGAAGAACTTTACAGCAATAAGCGATTAGGGCCAGGTAAACGATATCACATCGAGGAAAGTTCTTACATGCAATATGGTAGGCAGAATCTATTGCCGCTATGCTGTACTTTTAGAAGGGGCGTTCTAAGTATTGTTATTTTGTATTCACCTGGCCTTTTACACCAAATGTATTTGATATACTGTCCACCTTAATGGGGTTTTTACTTTTACAGAAGTGGACATGAACTGCTTGACATGGACATAATTGCTGAAATGGCAGATTCAATATGAAAAACCTTCATAGAATGCTGATTTTTTTTCAAGTGAGGATTACGTTTTTTTTAAAGCACAAAGAACAGCAAAACATCAGTTATACAATAGAAAGCATATATCACCGGAGCTTTGACACAAATTCAGACAGCTTCATGACAACAAAGTAGTCTCGGCAAGCTCTAAGAACTTTTGGACTGTAGGTTGCCTTACAACTGAGGCGTCAAGTGCATTCCATTCGCGCACTGTCTGCGGAAAAAAAGAAAAGTAAAAGGTGGTGTTGCTACAGGAAAATTCCTCAAGAAAGAGGGGATGGTTATGACGTGTTATTCTGGACTGGCTTTTTTGCACGAAGTCTTCGGGGTTAATCTTGTATGGATTGTGCAGCAGTAGGTATAAGAATTTCAGGCGATGCAGTCTTGACCGGCTAGATAAAGGGTGAAGCCCCACACGATGTAAAAGTTTAGTCGGTGAATTTGTCCGTCTGTAATGGTTATAGATAAATCGCACAGCTTTTCGCTGCACACTTTCGAGTATGTTTATGCAGCCTGTTGTGTAGGGAAACCATACGATATTGCCGTATTCTAGCATTGGGCGGAGAAGCGTAATGTATGTCTGGCGCTTAATTCTGGAAGGCGAATTATTTAAGGCACGTTTAAGGAAAAAGAGCTTGTTCATGGCTTTTTTTGCTACATGCTGCACGTGCATTGTCCAGTTTAAGCCTGATATGATAAGGATGCAAAGATATCGATATTCTGTTACAGCTCGCAGTGCTGTGGTGTCGGAGCCATAGGTGAACTTTAGTGGGAATTTTTTCATTTTGACGGACATAGAAACTGTCTTTTCTTTGTTAATTACCATGTTCCAGTCTTCACACCACTGAAAGACATTGTTTAATGCGCTGTTTAGTTTGACCTGGTCCGACGGGTGTCTAACTTTATGGTAGAGAACGCAGTCGTCTGCAAATAGTCTCATTTTTACATCAGTTTGGTTTGTTATGTCGTTATGAATAGCAAAAATAATAGAGGTGCCAGAACAGATCCTGAGGGGACTCCCTATACTACTGGATTGATATCAGAGATATGCCCGTCGAAATGAACTATTTGGTAACGGTCCGTTAAATAATAGCTAATCCATTTGGTCATGTGACCATCACCAATTAAATGCTGGAGTTTATAGATCAGTTTCTTGTGTGATACCCGGTCGAACGCTTTAGAAAAGTCTAGGAAAATTATATCAAATTGAGACTGATTATTTATGCCGGTAGGTCTAGCTTAAGTACGCATTGCGCAGGAAATAATAAAAGCCATGCTTACTTTGAGGCTACAATAGAAGCTGCAAGAACACACAGGCTAAGCATTGCAGTCTTCATCTCTACGAATCATACCTCGTTTCACAGTTCTCAGCTGATATAGACACCGGAGCAATTGCCGCCAGTCTAGGCTTTAGTTGTAAAACGCATGATGAATAGCAGCACTTCGCTGTTCTGGCTTTTTGCTTGTTTTCATTCCTTGCGATGAAATTACGGTTGCTAGAATTTTTTCTTTAGGATTGCACCACGAAGAATATTATTTAGAGCCAGTATTCGGAATCCTCGCTTCGACGTCCCGATTATCCTCGAAGCACCAACATAGGCAAAACGTACGCAAAAGACTTCATTAGGTTTTTATTTTCGTGTTCTTTATCTCTTCTGTGATATTTTATTTGTGACGTGCTCAAAACAATCGGTCAAATGTTCCCCGAAAAATGTATTCTCTGTGTGAAAGTTTTAAAAGTCAGAATTATCATTTGCAGCTGTCTCAATGCCTGCGACTTAATTAGATGCAATATAAAGCAGCCACAAGATTTAGCTCACGATGTTGACGCCAAGGACAGCGTGCATTATTTTGAATATTTACGTTTCAATTGCAATGTGAAAAAAAAAAACACGCAACACATATGATTTTATTTCAGAAATAAATTCGTCGCTGTATGTGTTCTGTGCTTATGCGCACCTTGACGTTTTATTAATACTGTTGGCTGTAACGTGCACGATAAGAGTTTAGAGGCATACAATGTAAAAATATTTTTCTAAATCCCACTTTGCTATGATTTACAATCATATGACCGCTTTTTCCGCAGCTTAGAAACAGGCGCAATTCGAAACCATCAACCGGATAATGTCACATTGCGATGACAACGACACTACCAGGAAAGTAGATTGCTTCGCACTGAAATTCATTATTGCGCTGAATTCCTTATCACAATGGCTTATTAAAGCAAAAGAACTCAGAAACTCGGCATCGGCGATAGCAGAAGGCGCACTAAGAAATCGTCTAATTGGATCGTTTTTTCTTTTTTTTGTAGTCGGTAGCACTGAATTTAAATTCCGTTAAGAATTTCTTGGATACATGGTTAAAGGACACTAGAACAGTCCGGTGCGATTAGGAAGCAGTCTGGCTGGGCTGCAATTATTCGAGATAAATCTCGGCGCATCTACCGTTACAGAGGAAGTGATAAATTCACGTCTTGGCAACACCAATCGTGATGAAACAAAGAGCGTCATAGCATCCTGCAGGCTAAAAAGAAAATGATGCGTCTGTCCATGTTAGCTGCGTGAAAGGTTCCTGTAAAATTCTTGGGGATACCCGCACAATTAAAATGAATAGGCGCACATCTTTTTTTTTTTTGTCACCAGTCACCAGATGTTTCCTGTGTCCCGGCCAAACTCAATCCTTGCTTAAGAGATGACCAATGAACAACAGCTATTCATGCTTGGAAGAATTCCACTTTTCTGGCTTCCAACATAGCCCTGATAAGTTGATAGCTTCTAGCACTGTCCGAAGACTTTTCAGGTGGCCTTGAAGAGAAGACAACGACATCATCTAAGTGTAAGAGGCAAATTTGCCGCTTCAAACCTACTTTATCGATTGCTTGAACGTCACTGGTGTGGAGCAGAGGCCAAATGACCAACTGGAAGTCAAACCTTCGTTTAGACTTGAAGAGGGAACCAAAAACATCAGTATTGAAGAAGGCCATCTAAGGATTAGCCATGAAAGCGAAGGTAGAAAAAATCAAGATCGCACTATAGAATAGATGCCGAGGAATGCGACCGTAGTGCAGAAGCGGTAAACGATGCCTTCAAAGCTGTTACTGAGTTCGCGGTAGTAGTTGGGACTATATTTTTCAGCTATTCTTGCTTTCATTTAGCAAACCACCCATTATTCGTAATTTCTAACGCTCAATTGTTTATTTTTCTTACACAGTCCTTAAAATAACATTTTTTATATGTGGAACACCGTCTGGCGGAGTCAGGGAGCCTTCAGCTCGCTGGCGAAAGGGGCGAAGTCTCTCCTATCGTAGGTAATGTTACTGTACTTTAAAAGCACGGGCAGCTGGGGAGGAGGGGGCGGTGGAGGGGTGGGGAGAATACATCAAAATTTCCTATTTACAATCGCGGAAAAAAATAGACTGCTAGTAATGATGGTATATACAATTTCGAATGACAATACAATTGAAATTATACACAGTGCACAATAATTTGACAAATAAATATAGGTCCAAACATATACAGTAATCGCATGCACAGTGTGTATTACAGATGTGTTTTGGGATGCATACAGCTGTGAATTGACATAAATATTTACATTATTTTACAAGTACCAAGGTGGGTTAAAAACCACCCGGACACTCCCATCCGACACTGAAACAAAAGAGCAAGACCATTGGCGAAGGAACTCTCGCTCCCCAAGGTAGAAAAGTTCCTCAGCCAGAAAACTTACGATCTCCTTTCGTTGACGCGCCAGGACAGGAAAATGCGGACGTCGGCTCGATGCGACAGCCTCACAACGATTGTGCCATAACGCGAAAGCGCCAGCTACAATCAGCAATCGTGAAAAGCGACCGCGAGGACATCTACCATTAATTTGAAATCTTTAATATCTACCAAGATACTTTGTTGGGCGAGTTGGTACTTATTCATTATCAATATCTTGTCCCTTGTCTTCGTGTTCGCGCTGTTTATATCCTTAATATCTAGCCTCAATAAGTAGTCAATAAGTAGTCAATAAGTAGTTCTAATTAGCCATTAGTCATGACTAAACAGTCGTGAATTATGATGATTTGTTGCAACATCACATGATGACGTCATCGGACGTGACATCATGACCAGATGATGACGTCACATCCGGCCATGTCTAATAACAGGAAGTAATAATGGCATCCCATCCAATCATAATGTCAGGTCTAGTGATGACGTCACCCGACGATTCCCGCATATACGAAGCTAACCTCGCCGGGCGTTCGATCCAGGAGTCCGTGCGGCGCCTTTCATTTGCCGTTTCCTCGAACGCCGCAAACCCGTGACCAAATCAGTTAAACTCCTGCGGGTACCTGCTCATGCGGGCAACCCTGGGAATGAAGATGCCCACAACACAGCTCGAGCGAACGTCAACCGAGCAGGGCCAGCTAGAGACCCAGGCAGTGCGCGCGAATGCCTGGTTACATATAACAAAATTACTCTACACTACAGGGAGCAACGACTCCAGTATCTGCCCCCACACCAATCACTATCTAAACTCGAGCAGGTGACCTGGCGCCAGCTCCAGGCCCGTACCTTTCTATCTCCAGGAATGATTGCCCATATCCACCCCGACCTTTTCCTCCTGTATGCGGGGCACCCAAAGCAGACTTTCACCACATCCTCTACATTTGCTCTGAGCTCCAACTACCCCGCAGTTGGCAGCAGACATAGAGCGATGGGAGATCGCGATGTCCAGCTCGGACCCAGCTGCAAAAAAAGGAGCTCGTGGGCTGGGCTCTAAGAGTCGCTGAGAGCCACAAGCTCCCGGCCACCCTACGCGATATCGAGCCGACCCATCAATATAGACAGTAAGGCTCAAGAATAATAAATGTTTTACCAGCACCACCCCAGAGCACATAAAATAGACGCAATGCAGCAAGCATCAGCGGCGTTTTAAATTGGTTGATAGCTAACAAAAGGCACAGTATCTGTCACAATTTGCCGCGGACACCTCAACCAAGCTGTCACACTCTGATTCCAAAACAATCATAACGGACTCGCGAGGGGCATGTAGGAGGAGGAGGAGGAAGAACATTTATTTCCGCCGAATATGGCGCGGCAGCCACCTGCGGGTCCACACGCAGGCGTCCGGGGAGGCAGTCTGTCGCACCACGGCCAGAGGACACCTGGCCCCGTCTAGGAGAAGAGGTCTTCAGCCTCGGCCGCCAGACGGACGGCGAATCGCCGAGTTTTTCGTCGGAGCTTCTTAGCGTGGTCTCCCATACATCGCTAGTTTTAATCGCGTTGCGCCCCGGGGCACGAACGCATCTTCATATTATGTGATCTAATTTGGTTTCTGCACCGTCCCTCTTCCGCCCTCTGGCACCCGTCCAACTCCTCCACAGGGGCGAAAAGAAATTTCGAGCTTGGAGTCTTCTCGAGTCGTACGATTCCTTTTTATTCAGGGATCTAACCGGTGGCGGATATATCCTCTGGTCTTTCTTCAGGTTGTCGGTTACATCCCTAAACGTACCAATACATTCTTTGGTTTTAGATGTTGTGGAGGCGTCCGCAGCACCCCGAGGTAGCGAGGAGCGGGCGAGCATGTGGGCAGCCTCGTTGCCGGCGAGACCAGCGTGTGCTGGGGTCCAGATTATGGTCGCGCTTTCGGCGAGAGACCACTCGTTCAGAATTTTTGCAGCACGATTGCTGACTCTACCCTTGCTAAAATTCCTAACCGCCGCTTTGCTATCGCTGATGACGTGTTTCACGCCTGGTCGTGCAATGGCAATGGCTATTGCAATCTCCTCCGCCTCTACCGGCGGTAGATCTCGGTTTCTTTCGATTTCTATGGCGATCCCGGTGTCTTATAGGGCGACCGAGGTTACGTCGCCTTCTTTCCCGATCGCTGCATCGGTGTAGGCGACCGATCCCGGCGGGAGTTTGTCCAATTTGTTAGCGAGGTGCTTAGCTCTGCTTTTCCTCCTGCCCTCGTCGTGTACGGGGTGCATGTTCTTCGGCATGGGCGAGACGTATAGATGCTTTTTGATTTCTCGATCTATGCTTTCTCTGACACTTTCGTCTTCCCCGGGCGCTAGTAGGTTTACCCAGTCGAGGATTTGCCTACCTGCCGCCGTTCCTGCGAGTCGCTCTCTCTGGGACAGCCTGACCGCCGCAGCTAGCTCTTTCCACTGATTATGCAACCCCATTTTCTCTAGAATGTCGTTAGAAGTAGTTATGGGGAGTCCTAGAGCGCACTTCGTGCATCTCTTAATTATGGTGTTTAATTCGCGCTCTTCGGTCGTCTTGTTGATATTTAGGAATGGAGTCGCGTAGCACATTCTGCTCGTGACAAAAGCTTGTACGAGTCTTAGTCTACTAGCCCCAGTGAGACCACTCCGCCTGATCTTTTAATTTCTTAATCAGGCTTTTGTTACTACCCCTGCGGTTGATAATCATACCTAATATTCTAATTTCATCTACTTTCGGGACTTCGTTCCCGTTGACTTTAAGTTTGATATCTGGAGTTATCTTCCCACTACTGCTGGTCATTACCAGGAGCTCCGATTTTTATGGCGAACAGAATAGACCTACGTCCTCTGCGTGTTTGCTGATTATATCTGCTGCCTCTTGGAGCCTGGATGTGATGTACGAGTCGTTCCCTTCGCACATCCAGACGGTCACATCGTCCGCGTAGATGCTTAGTTTTAAGTCATCGAGATGGTCAAGCTTACGGGGAGCTTCCTCATTACGATGTTAAAAAGGAAAGGTGAGAGCACAGCCCCCTGTGGAGTGCCTCTGTTACCCAGCGGGAACTCCTCCGAACATAAGCCCTGAAAGCTGATGATCGCCGTCCTGTCTCGCAGGAATGATCTAATGTAGTTGTAGGTTCTTTCGCCTACTCTTAGCTCAGCGAGCCCGTCGAGAATGGCGTCGTGGCTGACGTTGTCAAAAGCTTTCTTAAGATCTAAGCCTAGAATAGCTTTCGTATTTTTTTTCCTGAAGTCTCTGACTACATCGTTATGTAGTCTGAGCATGGTATCTTGCGTACAGAGGCCGGGCCTGAGTCCGACCAATTCAGCCGGGCACGCATCATTCTCTTCGGTGTATTTGGTTAGCCTCCTCTGAATAACTTTCTCAAGTAGTTTGCCTACGCAGGATGTTAGTGATATTGGGCAGAGACTCCTCCAAGCCCGGTGGTTTTCCCTGCTTGTGGATTAGGGTGATCTTAGCCCTCTTCTACTCTTTGGGTACTTTCAACAGGGCTGGGTCCCGTACCTGGCCTACCGGCTACTAAAAAACAGCTCGGTCCTGGCGTACCGACTATTGCAAAACAGCTCGTACGTGGAAAGTCCATCCCGCCGCTTCATAGTCTGGGCTCCGGCCCATTCTGGGCTAGGAGGAAACGAGGCATCAGATGCCGCCGCCCGCGCGCTTTCTAACCGGGTAACCTCATCTCCTTTCTCCTCAGAAGAATTCACACCAGCCTACACTTTCAGAGAAATTACGCAGCTGTACCAAAACAGACACAATATTTACCCCCACCCGTGTAAAGGGTTAACAAGAGCGGAGGAACGCGCGTTTCTTCGCCTCCTTACGAATACCATGATGTGGCCGGCGTCACTTAAACAATTTGACAGTGCCTTTTCAGGGGAGTGCCCGCACTGCGGGGGAATGTCCTCGGACCTTTTCCACATGGTGTGGGCGCGCCCCTCCAACCCTGCCTTTGCACCTAACCAAAACACCACCCGGGAGGACTGGGAGGCGACCCTACTCGCCTGCTCCGACCTGAAAGCCCAAAAGGCCTTGATCAAAAGAGCAATGGCGGCAGCGGTAGCCACTGGGGTCCCGTACTAGAGACTCCACCTAGTATTTGTGAGGGGAAGGGCACTAAGCCTGACCCCAGAGCAACCTTCCTGTAACTACATTATTTATTAAACGTTTTCACCGCCACCACCTGTAAAGAAAAGGACGGTGGCAGTGAAAAGAAATAAATGTGCAGTAGTGAACAGCTTCGAACCACTTCGCAACAGACGCTTTCTCCTCATCATACTTTAGTGCTCTAAGGCGCCCCTAGAATTGTTTCTATTTATGATGTAACAGCACAACACAACGGCACATGAAAGAGACAAGCGCTGACTTATAACTCGGTTTATTCCGAAGAGAACGACTCATTATAACTTCTGCACCACCACCACAACTTATGTGTCATAATCATCGTTCAAGCAGTATGAAATAAAAACCGAAGAATGTAATCACGGAGTTCCTGGGTTGGATCCCGACCGCGGCGGCTGCGTTTCGATGGAGACGAAACGAAGTGGTGTTCGTGTGCTGTGCGATGTCAGCGCACGTTAAAGATCCCCAGGTGGTAGAATTTACTCCGTAGCCCTCCACTACGGCTCCCCTTTCTCCCTTTCCTATTTAACTCTCACCTTCCTCCCTTCCCTTACGGCGCGGTTCAGGTTCCACAGAGCCAGTGTGACAGATACGGCGCCTTTCCCCTCCTGTGAACCAATTATTATTATTAGGGTAAATGAAACCCCTTTCTCCCTTTCCCATTTATATCTCACCTTCCTCCCTTCCCTTACGGCGCGGTTCAGGTGTCCACAGCGCCAGTGTGACAGATACTGCGCCTTTCCC
>JAJIZL010125332.1:4133-14223 GCA_023969395.1 Amblyomma maculatum
AAATATCAATTATTCAAAATATCAAAATATTAATTTTGATTTATCGGTCACTGGCGGCAAACAGACGACGCTAGCTGCTGAATTTCCTTGGAAATCTGCGCTTTTCCTCTCTAGCAGGTACCCCAAGACAGAGGAATTCACCGTGCTGCCTGCAACACGCTACGCCGTTCCAACTCTTTTTCGCCACTGAGAAGTTCGTCGCTAAGGAGATGCGATGCTCATTTCAGAGGCGAGAGGTGTCAAGGTGGCGCCAAGTTGACGACTGGCTCGTTAACAGTTCTAGAATTCTCTCTTTCGCTCAAGTGACGGATGGATTCTCACGGTGTTCATTGTTCCAGAAGCTACCGCGACAGGCCAACGCCTCGGATCAAAAATAGCTCGATAATGAACACGATGCCGGGTTTGAAGGCGAATATTCCTGAGTAGCTACCAGCTGGTCCGAACTGACGCCATTTCCGGAGGCTGAAAGCAAGGAGCAAATAAGGCTTTTCCTCGAAACTGAGGACGAACCGTACACCGTTCGCTGATGGTCGTTTTCTTCTCATGGAAACGGCGTAGAATTGTGGCAAGACAGATTTTCCTTTCCGTCAAGAACGCCGAGCGCGTGTTCGCATTCGTGTGTCTTGTTGTTACTTACGTCTATGGTTTCCCTCAGGATGTACGCGATGATGGGTTCTGGAAGGTTGCTGCCTGACTTGCGTAGGTTCTGCACCAGGTCCGTGACTGAACCGCCCGTGCAGAGCTGAGACAAAGAAATGGAAACAGCATCAAGTATTAGACAGTGGGTGTGTTTACCCTCCTTGCTTACAGCGTACACGACAGCTTAAAAGGTCACGAAAATATTTTCTACTCCGGTCACTTTAAGGCATCGCCCTCGGAACGCGTTCCCTCTGCAAGGTTTCTCTTTCCTTGTCTGCAAGAGAAATTCGCCCTCCTCCTACGATGCTGGCGGGAAGCGTCGAATCATGGCCTTGCCTTATAAGCAAATTCTTTCTTTCTGTTTACTTTCACTCACGCGTAGGGCAGCGTTTCTCCGCTTGGGGAAGAGCAGCCCTTCGCAAAGCGAGCTTAGGCTGCTTTTACGCGTTGTTCGTCGTTGCCGTCGGGAAGTTTGTGATCGCCGCAGATCGCAGCAAAGAATGGTCCAGCAGCTAAACCTGCCGGGACCGCTTCACTGCGGTAAAACAACAGCGGGACACGACGTCCATTACATATTCTCCGCGTTCACCTTACCTACGGGCGATGGAAAAGCGCGCGCAATAGGCGAATGATGCTTTGCGTGGTCTACGCCTGCCATTCACCCATCATTAATATAAAGGGACCAATGGATGCCACTTTTTGCGGGGCGCGTCATCGCAGATATTCGAAAGCTAGCGCAGAGCACGAGGATCTTTGACTCTCCGATAGAGAACGTGAAAGGGCTTCAATTCGGATTTTCGCTGCTTTTAGGGGCGCGCATCGCTGTAGTATTTTGTAGAGACTACCTCCAATACATATTCGAAGCACTGATCTGTTCGCTCAAAGGCCCAGACCCTGGTCAGAGGTCTTTATAATCTCAGCACATTCTGGAATGTTAAAAATAACTCTGGTTTTCAAATGAGGCTGCGTTCACTAATACACAAACAGAAGCAGCACATACTGAAAATGCGATAAAATATGGCCTAAATGGAAATAAGTGTGGCATGATCACTACTACTTCTAAAACGTATCTTTCAAATGCACTTTTTTCTCTCAGGCTTCGTGCACAGCAACACAGCATATTTTTCTGTGCTCCATCGCTGAACAGAGGCACTGCGGAGTGCATTTTTTTATATCGACTGTCCGCTGCATAGGAGTAAAATAAACACGAATAGCTTTGCTATACATTTTTATGGTATTTTCAAGGATATATCCTGATAGTTCGATATAAGCAATATTTCGTTATTCCCGATTTGTTATATCCTGGATCGCCTCTACAGTGATGCAGATAAGCAGAAATAATTAAATAAAGTCTGGGCAATTTTTTCTAGATGCCCTACGCAGGAGAAAGTCATAAATTTAAAAAAAGGCGAGAGCCCGAGCACGACACATCCGTCACGATGTTGAGAAAGCTTCCTGGAAACGCTGCGTATTATCTATAGTTCAGTAACGTAAAAAATGTGGGAACAAGTTTGCAAAATAATAAATGCTAGATTTTCTCCCTTCACGATGCCTCTTCTAACAGCTCTTGGTACAAAAGCAAGTTTTGACGAATAGGCACGCGTTCTAGGGGAACATTTCACAACAATTTCTAGTTCCTTACATTTTGAACTCATTTTTGAAGTACAAAAACGCAGCTGAAAAACAATATTTTCCTACAAGCGGCAGCATGAACGAGTTTTGTAATAATTTAATCGCCATTCAAGATATACATAGATACTGTTTGCCCGTAAACAGACTGCATCCGCCCTTCATGAAATCTATTACGAGATGCGAGCCCATTTATCTGAACCTACTGTAACGGCACATTTAAGTGTCTTTAGTAAACCTGCCGCACTCACTCTTAGACATACTAATCATAAAACTGGAGTGGATTAAAGTAATGCTTCCACTTTTAACCGACGCAGTAGGGGGCCGCAAACGACCTGGAGTGCGTTCTTGCTGTTCAGTTTCTGTTCATGACAGCGGCACACCGTTTCCGCATTCTTTAGCCTCGACTGCTGGTCGGAAAGCCTCTGGGCAGCTCTCGTCCATTGTTTTGTTAGTTCCCGATAAAAAAAAAAATCGAAAGAAACCCGTACCTACATGGAACGGCTACTGATGCCTGAGCCATGCTAGCGCCTCGTGCAGGCGCACCCTAACGTGCAAGCGTCTCTTTGTCTGCAGTGAACTCCGCGCGAGAGTCACCCCTCTCTTTAACACCAGTGTACAATGAAATAAAGAAAAAAAAAACTTTTATAAAATATAAGCCCCTGCACTGTGTGTTCGCAGAGTATAGTAAGATAACGTAACCGGTTTAATTCTTGAAATAAATGCGAAACACCTGTTCCGGAGTCTCGTCAAACCTTGCTGCATTAACGTCGTGCCGGGCTGTGGAAAGGTGGAAGGCGTGCATACGGACATGTAAAGTATGCTCACCTCCATGACGAACCACACCTGGTCGTCTTCGCGGCAGGGCGCAGGCTGGAAGAAGATGCCGAAGTAGGTGGGGATATTCGGGTGCACGCATAGGTCACGCAGCACACGGTGCTCCTCCTCCATCTCCTCCACGTTGTCCGCGATGTTCTCCATGATCTTGACCGCCACCAGCCGGTCTGCAATATGTGCTAAGGCATTAGAAGCCTAGTTCATCGCAAAAAAAAAAAAAAGTGTCGTCGGACATGACATCTATCTTTTGGTGAAGCAGGTGACGTCATTAGACCGGAAGTGACAACTATACGTTTCGATGCATCTTCATTGCGTCTGTGCTGCCACCTTCTGTGGCCCTGGAGAGATGTTTGTTTCCCGAAGAGAGATGAGATATCTGGTCTTGTGCGCATACAGTGTAGGGCTCCGGAAACACATGTAAAAACTTCAAAAGCGCCTGTGGCTGATGAATAGGCGCTGGTATTCAGTCATCGCGAAAAAAAAAAAAAAAAAACTTAAGCACTTTGAAACCACGACTAGGAGAGGACGCAACGTTTACTCGCCACTGAAGAGTTTATTATACAAAAACCAACACCAACCACGTGCTGAGCTTTACGAGGCAAATCATATTAACATGCAATTCTCCTTCGATTATCCGAAACATCCCTCTCCCAGAAAGTCTGACGAATCGCTAACACATGGATGCCCATATTTTGATATAAAAGAAGCTTCCCCTTTTACCCGTGTAGTCTATCCCGGTGGCGGAACATAATGCTCGTCCTCGAAAGTATCGTACATCACTTGTTGCCCCTTTTTACTGTTGCAGTTCGGACAATGGAGCGCCAAATTGTTTGTAGCATCACCCCTGTCATACAGTGGCACGCTCCATAAGTTGCATATTCGGACAACGTCCGCTCTGGCCCACACAGTCCTTCGTTTCCTTTCTTGCCTCATGCGTGGTGTAAACAGAAATTGTGAGCAGAAATTATAACCAGAACACATCCATCTCCCCAGCCGGGAAAGCAAATTAAAACTTTACAGTTCTCCTTGCCTTGCGTAAGATGATAGTAGCGATGACAATGACGCCGCATTTAGTGATAATGATAATGATGGCAGTAGCGATGACAGTTCCGGTGCATTTAGTTGATAATGATGGTGGTGATCGTAGTAGCGATCATAATGACGATACAGTTACTGGAAACCCTCCTGTCAAATGGCTTTTGCCATTTCCGCTCTTAAGCAGACTGAAGTGCAGTCCTGTAACCTTTTTTTTTTTTTTTTTTTTTTTTCACGATAACCGCTTCTGGTGCTATCGAATCGCCAACATATAATATAAGTAGGTGTCCCCGTGAATTTTAATTACGGGTGTCATTTCAAAGACGGGCATGGGGCTGGTGTGGTGGTAGCAAGTGTCTCGAGAAAAATTCTGCTTCGAGGAACACAAATATCATTATCCTTTTAGATTGTATTAAAAAGGGCTGAACCGCACAGCGCTTGGCCATGATAATGAAAACTTCCGGCCGACATAGACAGATTTTATAGCGTATTTGTATCTTCGTGGACAAGAAAATGGTATTGTTATAATATATAGCAGCGGCGTGGGGTGGAGAACGTTCTGGCGCGGCGTTGTTGTCGACGACGAAGACTCAAGATAAGGCCGAATTTTGAGTGTTTCCTGCAGCGATCTGCTGCGCCTACCACTCATTAACCACGCGCTCTACGTTCGGGGCACTTGTTTATTTTAACTGATCAGTCATCACTAAACTTTGTTATTGATAGGCTCAATTAGGTCATTGCAATTGGCCGCCCTGTCATTGTGGAAAGAGTTTCTTTTCCTGCACTTTGCGTTCCTTTCGATGACCTTAAGCTCGAGACGTAACATTTCGGTGACATTACAATAGCAAGAGTGCAAATTCACCATTTGCATATCAAGCGCCCGATGCGCTAAATAGGGCAAAACGGCGCGCCTGTAGCACCGAGAAGCCGATGCCCTGCATGCGCAATTTATGTGCGATTGCGTGCCATCAGTGGGTAGCGCCACCTGGCTGGTGCAGATTTAAACATCTGCCTTCTCACTCGCCACAGTATCGAGCTTTCTGCCCTGCAGCAGCACAGGGAGATAGACGGGAAATAGGAGGAAATATATGCCACAAACGCCACAGCACATAAAGCGGTACACTTTTATTCTTTTCGTGCTGCTTTTCAACGCTGCATCCTCACGTCCGTGGATGTAGGGAATTACCGTGTTAGCAAAGAAGGGCACGAGTATACTCACAGATGTCAGTTCACGCTGAAAACTCCAGCTTGTCGAAATTTACGACCGCGGCCCACTACTGCGTCTCCACAGCCTGAGTCTCAATTGGGCGTTGCAATATATAACCCAAACCACGTCTGATATTGAGGAATGCTGCCACTTCCCAGAGCGGCGACCTGCTGGGGCTAGGATAATATTTAACGTGAAAGCTTTAAAGGCTCCCTTGTGCAGAAAATTCGGCTCTGTGAGCGAAAAGTCAGGGCAACGGGATCTGGCAGGTGGAAGCTTGTCGGCAGGTGACATGGCCGAGCACTGATTGGTCGATGGGTTGTGCGACGTAACAAGAGCGCATGATGTCACTACGTTGAAATGACCTGCCAAATCGGGTTGTTCATATGAGCTGGGAAGGGGATCAATCTTTGAGAACACTTGAACGCCGAGTCAGGCACGCTACTCCTATAGGCCACGCAGGTACGTTTGTAAGGCATGGTTAAAGCGAGGCTTTATATGCCATGTGGTCGCTTACAACTAGTAGCTGAATGAAGTAGTATATCATAGGATATTAGAGGCCCAGATGAAGTGCCTGGTAATTAGGCGGTCAGAGAGGATTCTCAAAAGGATCGCTGTCACGTTATACCCTTGAAGGCAGAGCATTTTGTCCTCCCCATTTCTTTTTCTGGTGCGTACCCGTGAGCTTATCTCTGGCGGCGTACACCTCCCCGTAGGTGCCTTCTCCGACCACCTTGACGAGCTGGAAGCGGTCTCCCGGCGCCGGCAGGGACAGCAGGTCCAGGTGCTTCGATATACCCCGGTAGTAGGCAGCCACCTTGGGGTCGTGGTGCTGCTCGGGCGACCCTCCTGCACGCGTGCGAACAGCCGCTTTCTAAAGTACACGCTCAAGTGAACTTATGAATGCGCCTTATGAATGCTGCATGTCCGGACATATGCAATCGCGCTCAGTGGTTTAGCTAATACTAGCAAGTATTATTCCGGAGCACATTCACCGTTTTAGCCAAAACATTTCCAAGGCTGTAGTGCAAAGCCTGACGTAGTGTAACGGTAACGTCTAAGGTTACGGTCTCATTTTCTATTCATTGTATTCTAAAGAGCATCATGTCCAGACCAGTTCATTTGTCATGGGGTAATGTCATCGCACAATAGAAGATGTTAGCTTCATATTTGTATGTATATTTTATCGAAAGGTCTGACGTTTGGGGATGTGCGAATATTCGAAATTTCTAATACGAATCGAATACGTTTGTTATCTGATTCATATTCAAAAAGCTGATATTCGAAATTTTACGAATATTCAGGAATTATCGATTACGTCGAAAATTCGCAAATTCACCGCAGTTTTACTGCACTGCGCGCTTCATCGCAACGCTTGAGTGCGTCGACTGTGCAGTGAAGCATTCTCAAAACGCGACGGGGCCGTTTTGTGAGGAAAACGAATAACTTGGCGAAACCTGAAAAAAAAAAAAAAAAAAAAAAAAAAAAAAAAAAACGTCGTTCTTACTTCGGTTTCATCGCAAATGCAGATAACCATCGTACAGGTGTTCATCAGATATAATTACTGTGAGTAATATGACAGCTCCACCCGGTTTCATGCAACTTCCTTCTCTAAAAAAACACGGTATATTCGTGTATGAAATTTATACCAGATTTTTCAGCATGCTACACTTTTCTGTACTATTTTAATTTAATTTTATTTGAAAAATCATGTGAATACTGAAAAACAATCCGAACAATGAATTCAGTTTTTTTTTTTTTTAGTCATTAGATATTCGATATCGGAAAGCATTTTTTCCCCTTATTTTAGTATTCGATTCGTATTCGAAAATTTCAATATGTACACCCTACTGACATTAGATACCGGAGTGGCTCAAGGACGAATGTAGTAGATAGAAGTGTCGCCATGACAAAAGTACTGGATGGTGCAGCTCACCGACCTCCTCCTCCGCCATTGTAGCTGCTTCCAGTGTTGAGGGGAAGGGGCTTCAGCAGGCGGTACCGGTGGGACTCCTCCATTATTTGACTGTGTCTCGGGAGACCTGCGATGGAGGAGGGCACAACGCATATGCTAACCACTGTATAGTAGCTTGTGGTTGCCAGGTTTCTCGTTCGGAACGCTGGCAAACGGCTCCTAGCTTGCTCGATGGTACATAGAAGCGTTCAGACGTGCAGCGCTGTGCAAGAGAGTATGCGCCAATGGGGTGACGCTTCTGTTTTACAAGATGTAGTTATAGATAACTATGTGACGTCATCTCGTTGGTGCGCGTTGAAATAGTTGGTCGTTCCTATTTCATTGCCCAACGAGCCGAGACATTCAATTAGACAGCCAGATATAGGCAGAAAACAAGGGCAAGTGTGCTTAAATAGTCTATAGAACGTTATGCACTAGTTTACTTAACTATCTCCATTAGGATTTTCAGTTCTACTCTTTACGTTCTTCGTGATCAGTCGAAGCGGACTGTTCAGAGAAGTGGACGGGAAGTGTTTGCCCCGTCCACTTCTCTTGCCCTTGTCTGCCCCAGCGCTTCCAAAAGTTATGTTCACCTAGCTGGCTTGTTGAATGAAGCACAGAGTCACTTTAGAGCGAAAAAGTTTTACGCACTTGAAGCTAAAACCCATGCAAGAATTTGACGAGCGAGATACCATTCAATAACGGGTCTGTCACTGCGACAAACACAGAGAAGGAAAAAATTGGCATGCGAATGCCTGCTTCCGGCTGCGCAACGATATTTCATTCTGTTTTTCTTTCTTTTTGAGTGCTCTTCTTTCTGAGTGCTCTTGTCATACCGCACTCCAGCGCGTTTGAACAGCATGACTTTAGGGACTACAAAACACGGTGTGGAAAAAAATATAATAAACCGTCCGAATCTGCCAAACAAACCCAGTTCCGACGATGATATTCAGAAACCTGAGTATTAATCTTTGTGTGGACATTGCCGCGCCCATTATGTAAACTAGAGCTTCGAAATCTCGGGAGCAATAAGAGCGAATGAGGGAATAATTACACCGCACTACACCACAACGTGGCACGTGACGTTTTCTGTTTCTGAGCTCTTCAGGGCCTTCAACGGTAGTAGATGGTAATGTTAAAAAAGGCTGCCACTAAGCGACAGCAGAGCGCATGAAGCTGTACTTGAATGTAGGTGAAACACATTAGTTTCTGTTCAACGGATGACAGATTTTCGACAAGGTAAAGCATCTATGAGGGGCTGCCAAAACATTAGAACAACTTCTTCCATACTTTATTGTACGATTGTTGTTTTGTTTATTCACAGCTTAGAACTAGGCGAAGAAAATGTCCCCACAAAGTCCAAGCAAACCGAACAAGCATTGATGGGGAGCCCCAGTCTGCTAGCAAAGTTTCGATAAGTAGACGTGCCGCCCAGACGAGGACACTGAGTCCACTTATCGAAGCGTTCACTCGCGGAATGAAGCTCCACCTCAACCATTGTTCTCTTTCATTTGAATTTATGCACAGCTTAGACCTTTACATCAAAAGTGATTATTATTATTATTATTATTATTATTTTTTTAGCGAACGAAACGAAAAGTCACTGCTTACGTTAGCTTCCCATGTAAAAAACATCTCGTGAAATAAAGATATTTGGCACATCAGCATCACAAATGAGTACAACTGTGTCCAGTGTATTTCATTTGTAACACAGTGTTTCGCTGTATGGATAATAGCCACGCTCGCCTTGAGGTGATTGACATTGTCGTAGATGCCTAACCCTCATTAGCATCAGCGGCATCGGGTTTGTCTTCTGATTACAATACATAGAGCACAGAAGAGCACTGAAAGGGGGGTCCCCGTATAGGTCATCAAAAGCCGATGATAGGCACTGAATCGCATATGATCACTTTCCGTCTAGCTTATGTAGCAGCACCATGTGCATGTCTAATCTGTCTCGTGTGTGCAGGACGCATTTGGCGAAAAGTTTCAGTGATAAGGAGCTACGACCAAAGGCAATAAAACAGTGGCTCGTGCGAAGACAGGAAAACGAACGTACCTTCTCCTTCGTTCTTGGGTGGTTCATCTTGACCTGCAAAGTAAAGACGTCGCCATTAAACGCCGGGGTAGCCAAGAAGGTGCACTGTTCTCGACACAGCACCTATAAGACCCCACGCACCCTTCACCTCCGCCGGCGGCTTGAGCCTGTTCGGCTTGATGGGCCTGTCCAGCGGCGGCGGCCGCTGGACGGCCCACCACTGGCGTTTGCGGCGCTCCACGCGGAGGGCCATATCCATGCGCACATGGTTCCTCTCAGAGAGGCTCACTTTCACTGCCATACTGCTGCTGCTGATGCGCTTTCCAACTGTGCTCCCAGGGGTAATTGCCAGAATTTGGTCCTTGAAAATGCCTCTAGTCGGAGGACTGCAATTTTGACGGATTGTTCCGAAACTGGGCTTAGCCGACGCTTACGATCGGTACTGGTACCATCCCAGTCAGCCGGGGTGGGCGCACAGCCCCGGCCCGGGCGTATCCTCCGGTCGACCGACCATGCCGGCCGCCATTGTGGACACTTCGTCGTCTTTGGACGCCGCTCCTGCCTATAGCGCTTGTCTGATTAGACACACTCCGTTTCGGTCACGTGAAGGCCGATTTTACTATGCGTTGAAAAATAGACGGGGAAAGTCGCTTCCATTCATTTAATAATTTCTTCATTCTTCATATCATACCCAACCGATGCCCTGAGGCAATAAATATTGTTAGAAATATTGTTACAAAAAAAAAAAAAA
>JAJIZL010125332.1:19223-42412 GCA_023969395.1 Amblyomma maculatum
CGAACAATAGAGCGCGCAAATGCGGATGCTTGGTCGTAACACACTCCATGATCATTTTTGGCACGCAGAGCCAGATTGGCTTCGCAGCCTTGAGCACGCGCTGGCAGCGCTATGTGAGACCAATTGACGAGGTGAACGGGGAGTTCGCTTGAAAGTAGCATTCGGTATACATGGCGTGCTTGTTTTCAACAAGACACAGTGGTCATGCAGAAGAACCGGAGTTCGGCGCGTCTTTCGCTTGGCCTGCTTCGCTGCTGAAGAAGGCAGATAAATCAATTCTAGCCGATTTTAATTGAGTTATTGCATCGCATATAGTGTGACTGTAACAAAGTTAGACTTCTTACGTTCAGATGTGGCTTTTTCCAAAGCACGGTCCACAGCAGGTTTGATGCGCACCCCAACTCCAACGGCACTTCAGCCACACGGAGCGAAACGCAAGCAGCGCGAGTTCCAGCTCTCTGATCTGTCCCTACTTGGTTTTGGTTTGGTTTGGTTTGTGAGGTTTAACGTCCCCAAGCGACTCAGGCTATGCGAGACGCCGTAGTGGAGGACTCCGGAAATTTCGACCACCTGGGGTTCTTTAACGTGCACTGACATCGCAAAGCACACGGGCGCCTTGCTTTTCGCCTCCATCGAAAAGCGGCCGCCGAGGCCGGGATTCGATCCCGCGTCCTTGGGAACAGTAGTCGAGCGCCGTAACCACTGCGCCACCCCGGCGGGGAGCGCGCGCTCGCGTCCATGAAGCGGGGCGCGGAGGTGCGCCCGCAACCTCCTGTATTTGTATCTGATATAAATGTTTTCCACCACCACCAGTGCGCAACGCGCCGAGCGGTGTGCTACCAGCGATACGCTGCCTCTAGCTGTGCTACACCGTATGCACGTTGCATGTGCACGACAGGTCTTCAGGCGGTCTTTGATTTTGCAACATTCGCCAAAGTCGTCACCATTCCAAGTACACTGCTATGCTTAGAGAACCTGGGCGCATCGATGCGCGCGTTGCACCGTTGTAAAAATGTAATGAGCTGCTGTTTCAAAGTCGACTGCACATAACTTTATTGCTCACATTTCCCTTGCAGCGCTAGTTGAACTAGCCTATGAATACCCCTGTTTCGCGTCGTCACTGACGTCGACCCGTCTGCATTCCCCATTCCACATCCAAAAAGGTAAAGTATATATACACACAGGCACAAAGCTGCGATTGTGGGGCCTAACCTGCGGACCCTGACGTGGAGCATATACGTCCCCTCGGTTCATGGCAATGACAGTTAACCAGTGACGTCGTCGTTGTGTTAATCGTAAGCGGACGAAATTGTTGCACTACAGTTGGTTTCTTTAGCATGCGTGCGATGCACTGAAAGTAAGGGGCGCCACCCTTCAGGTATCGAATTCGCGTGTAAGAGCGCATTGCAACTAGCAGACACTTTGGCCCTGTGCCATTGGCCGTCATGATTTTCGAGATAACGGTCACTGGTCAATCACAGACTGCATTTACGAGCAAACCGTTTTGCATATCTGGCTCTTGGTTGGATAACTTGCAGTGCATTTTCCCCAGCTATTAAACGGCTTCAGTGAAACGCAGAGGGCGCGAAGATCAGATTTTTTTCCCCGTCGTCTTCGGGCACCACGAAGCGTCGCTTAATTTCAGCACCTTCGAAGTTGCACTACTTTCTTAAACTTTTATGCAGCGCTTTTAAGACTTTGAAACGGGTCGTCAGAAAACGCCTTGTGCTTCAGAACGTAGGTGTTTCCAGTCCTGGATAAGCGATTTCTTCACAGGACCTTACACTACCTTAGAGCACCGCCGCGTTGGCTTAGTGGATAGGGCACTCGATTAATGTGCCCAAGGATGCGGGATCGAATTACTTTCGATGGAGGCGAAAAGTAAAGCGCCCGTGTGCAGCGCGATGTCAGTGAGCGCTAAAGAACTCCGAGTGGTCAAAATTTTCGAATTCCTCCACTACGGTGTCTTCCATAGCCTGAGCCGCCTTGGGTCGTTATAAACGAAGCGATCAACATTACCTTATAAATCGACCCCTTTTTTTTTATCGTCAATCTTGTCAGGATTGGCGCCGTAGGAAATAAAACAAAGTTCAATCATCCCCGTTCTATAGAGCTCACTTATCTTCAGCATGCGTGGCGAATTCGTCGGATTCAGGAAAACGCACCAAGCGCCGCGTCGAGGAATGCTGCTCGAACACCTTTCGCTGGCCCTATTTCCATGCTGTTTGCACTGACGGCAATCCATCACGTTGGCCAGAACGGGTTCCTGCATAGACCGTCGTTCCTCACACACAAGTGGCCGCCTTCAACGAAGCCGAGAGGTCTCTCTGCAGGGCGTCTCTCTTGCCTGAGAGTAAACACATACTTGAGTGTGGCGGACAAAACACAGCGTGTATACGTCTATAGGCTCCTGGATAGGTTCTTGGAATGGCTTCTGAATAGGCTGGCTCATGCAACTGAGCCGGAGCTCATTGTGCACCATTACTAAGCACAAACCGCAGCGCATCCACTACTGTCAGTCACAGACTGCGCTGCATTCATCCATATGTTGGTCACACTGTTGTTCTTGTTGGCACTGGAAAGTCTGAGCGAAAATTCAGTGAACCATGGAAGGACGGAAGAACTTGCATGCTTTTCTGTGTACGCAATGATGAGCTTCGGAGTTTAATAGAAAACAGCCGCGAAATCGTTTTGTTGTTTTTAAGCTGCGGCGGGAATACGGAGAGTGGACACTATCCCGGAGAGCGTTTCGTGAGCACAGCGCGCCGTAAATAGCCCCACACGGTGCCCGAAGAGTCTCTTAGCTGGCACCGGTCACGGTGAATTGGCGCCAGCTCGAGACGATTGAACGGCAAAATGAGGTCGGCCTTTAGCGCCGCTTTTTCTCCTCTTTCTCGTTCCAGGCAGATTCTGAAAGGGGTAGAAGAGCAACGGCACAGCCGATTTCTCGTCCTTGGCATTGTTGTCTTCCTTGGCGCCCACTTTGCAAGTTTTCTTTCCTCTCTCTTTTTCTCTCGCTGTCTCTCATCGTGCCACGCTCCTTCCTCGGCGCAAACGTTACTCCTCGACTGCCCCCGGCATCGCGTCATTAGAGCAGGAAACCGAGCGTGACTAATCGAGTCCCTGGGACCATATTGTGTTCCGAGTGGACTCTTCGCAGGGAGAAGCGCTGGCTGGCGCGGAGCTTGTCTCTGCGCTTGTACACATGCTAAATATTACCTGACAGGAAGCGTTTAACTCAACATGTAGCCGGCAACCAGGAACTGTAGCAGCGTAAGCGAGAATTTAAAAGCTTAACATTGCATGCCCAAAGAAACGAAACCGTATTATAGCCATCGACGCTTCCCGATAATGAAAGTGACTTCCTAGATCCCTTGCTCAGTTCATTCCATGGATTTTTTTTTTCTTCGGTATTTGGTTTAAATAGCTTTAGCTCTTTTGAGCATGATCTTTTTGTTTTTTGTACGAGTTCCATCGTCGTTAGATACAACCTTCAGGCTGGTAATTAGCGAGCATGGAGTTGCTACTTCTGGTTCCTTTTCTTCTCAGCGTTGCTCCTCCTTTTGGTGCGGTGTTTCAATGAAGCGAAGAGCGTATATATCATACATTTCGACGTCTGCTTTCACTTTTCAGCGACGGCAAGAAATAAGCTGTCACCAAGAGGCCAAATTCAGTTTGAAGCGCGTAACTCACATTATCCGAGATTGCCCGGGGATATGGTATATATTATATACGTCGTGTCCCAATCCGTTTAGGTATGCGGCTGTACTTGAGCGATTATACCGCTGTCATGACCTTGGGAGCCGTCTTCTGAGATAGATATCTCCTTCAATATGGCCTGCAGAAGTGGAATAAATTGAATGCCAAGCAAGAATCTCTAAAAGCTCTGCCACTGATCGCATGCCGCGGGACCTTTGAAAGCGCGATCGGTCAACATTCAGCACGATTCGTTCGGAGAGGCAATAAAGCAAACTGATAAGTGCTTGTTCGGTCTCCCAGAAATGCGTGAACGCACGAGGATACCAGAAAAATGTGCTTACTGCCAAATACAATATTGAGGCCTGCCAGCGCGTGACCTTTGTCGCTTCGCTCTTTGCAGAGCTGAAAAACACATTGGGCCGCTTCTAGAACTGAAGAAATACATGCCGCTGGCCATCTTCGATTGAATATCGCATCACACCATGCGAGAGCTTGACGGCATTAAAAAAACACAGCCAGTTGTCCCCATACGAGATCGAATCATCCGCACCACGCCACCAGCAGCGAAATGTTTTGCCCACCAGGCGCAGTTATGTGGCGGCCGCCCCTTTCGCCCCTCCTCCGATACGTCATTCGTGACGTAAGCCAGGAGAGTTCTACTGACGGCACATAATGTCGTCGGTTTGAATCTCTATCGCAAACTAACCTGCGACTTGACTTGCAGGTGGATGCTACAAAAGAAAAGCAAAATGGCACGACATCACACTGAACGCTGCACAAAGAATAGTTGTGTTACAACTATGATACGAAATGAGGCTATATTTTTGGTATATGTCCGCCGCCACTACTTGCGAACACATTCTGCGGACTCCACTCATGATTCAAGTAAGGATTTAAACTGAATAGCCTGACAGAAGAACAACACTTACAACTGCACTGTCTTTCCCGGACTGTATGCTTCACTAAACAAGGAACAAGTACTCATGTACCGCAAGTTCAGACACACACAATCCTAACCCCACTAATGGCCTGCAATTGCAGTTGGCGTATACAGCTCGGTCTTATATACACTCGCAGCATTGCATTGTCCCACCTGTGTCTTAGATTAGGGTGAATAGAGAACTATTTCTGCACTCATGAATACTGTCACCACCCTTCCCTTATTTACGAACCTACCCCCCCCCCCCCCCTTTTTTTTTTTTTCTTAGTAGCTTGACCTCATTCGGACTCAGTGGATGACCAGAGAGGCCTCTAATAGCGCCTCCTTCTCCTTCTTATCCAATCCTTACTGGCTCTTCGTGCGGACACAGTGATCATGCACTATGCGCTCAGAGTATTTTGCATGGGCGAATTTGTAGCACCTTTTTTACTGCAGCCATTCCACAGCCTAGGAACTTTCGCTCCCTACCATGTACGCTTCATAATTGTGTACACTGCGTTCTTCAACTATGTAATCCGTTTTTATTGTGTCCTCTTTAATAACTCACATGCGGAAATCGAACCATCAAAAGTGACGCCTGCGAAACATTTGTACGCAGCAAGAAAGTAGAGAACAGTGAGATTTAATTCACACTCACTGTATGTTTTCCCAAATGCGACGGAATAAAACCTCACTGCATTGTTTTTCCATGCCGCTTTCATCTTTTAGAGACAACAGAAAATGCTCACATTTTATTCTCTTGTTTGCATTGCTTTTAGAATCTTGCTCTTACTAGATGCACTCCGAAATATGAGCCAGTAGAAGCAACACGCACATATTCAAGAATCATAATTTAGCTACACACTAATGCTAGTTTAAGGTATTACCGCATATATTAAGCTGCACCTTTTCCGCTCGCATAAGAATCACAAGAAGAAAGATTAGATAAAACGAAGTACATAATGCGTGGTGGGAAACCTTATATCTTTTTCCGCATTTCAGAAGCTTGGTTTGGAATAAGGTAGCTCAAGTTTTCGAGCGCTTTTCGGGAAGGTCAAGGCCCCGAAGTATCGAGAGAAGTAAGGTAAACAAAAAGAATCAAGACGAACTATCCTCGTTAGGAGAAACAGGGGGCAATCTTTCCTCGCGTTGTACGCATGCATGCATACCAAACGCTGTATCCAGGGATGCTCGTTTGCAAAGCTAACAATACCGCTCAGCACGTCGCTCAGCACGAGCCACGTGCAGATCGCGTAACAAACGCCCGTGCTCCATAACAATCTCCGATCGCACACATATGCGCCACGCTCAAGGGCACGCCTTCTATCACAATCGGTTACGCGTAACAACGCACGCGCGCAAGCGCGTTAAGCTTCTTCCATATCTCGCATCAGATCTCCTTTTCCGCATCCCGAGAGGCCGGCTGCCGAGCAATAGTTGGGCGAGCGCTCGCTGAGAAATACGAAGCGTCCGGCGGCGTCCTCAGCGCGAAGTCGTCGCCTCCGCCGCCGGCGGCCCAGTTACATGTATGCACAGTTTAAACGTCTCAAAATGAGACGCGGCAACAATGAAACAGGCGCCTCGCGCACGGACGCCACTGTCGGCGGGGATTCACGCTTTATCGGTTCGCGCTACCGGCACGAATAGTGTACGGCGTCTGTGCGTATACATATGCGATCGTATCGCATCTCGTTGGAAAGGAGCCTTCCTATCCGGGTCACCTAGTTTTGCCAAATACCCGTTTCTTTAGTGGCGTCGTCACCGCTCGGAGGCCCCTGCTGCGCTTGAGCCGCCGCCGGCGATATTGAGAAGGAACAAGGCATCGACCACGGCCGATCATGACGCGATTGCGCTGCGCCGTACGACGTCGTTGTCGCCTCGCGTCGTTGGCCGCCACAGGGACAGAGGTGTGGGATCTTCGGTGCGGACTTTTCTACGACGCCGCTGGAGATGCTTCGGCCGAAGATAAAAGGAGGTGATCCTTTCATTACGCCACACATGTACACCGAGTCGGGAGGCACATGGTGTGGGAACGCGACAAAAGAGGAAGTATTCCTAATGTGTGACGCCTACATAATGCCGAGTCGAAACGGTGGCGGGTGCTTGACCGAAGCACCCTGGTATCATCACCCGGGAAGCTTTTCTTTACTATCCTTACACCCTACTTCTGTTTTGGTTTCTTTTTCAGTTTTGTCGTGAATTTTTGCTGCTGGAGCCTGGAAGTATTGCTTATATTTCGCCTTTCTAGTTCCTTTCCTTCTTTTACTTTTTTCTTTAAGCTCAAAATTATCATCAGCAGAGTGAACCATCTTCCAGTCGAGCCATAGTATCAAAGGGAGATAAAATGTAAATAATTTTGTATTCATTCTTGAGAACTCCGCAATCCCTGCTCAATCTCACCAAGGTATGCGGACCGCCGACCGTAGTGATGTAAAAGCAATGGAAAGCACGCATCTCCTGTTAGGGCGAAAATGGGGCCTTCGACTTCTGAATTCGGACGGAGGGAAAAACAAAATTTCCAGCGCATCGTCTAACACAGTGCGGCTGGCGGGGTATTCTAGCTGTTCGAGCATCAAGAGGGACGTTTAGCATCGCGGCGATGTATTAGGGCAAATGTGTGCATTACTAGCGTAGAATTAGCGTACACGTGTACGTACAGTACCACTGGTTTCGAGAAATGATTCAAAAGAATGATTCAGTGATTTCTTGGTTCGGTAAACAAAAAACAAGAAACAGTTAACGAAAATAAGTTAAAGGCAATGCTCAGGCTTGGTCGGCAAAGGGATAAAAAAAAAAGAGGGGCGGGGGGCAGCAACTTGAGGTGGGGGGCAGTCGAGCAACTTACTTTCTACGCGAAAGCCAGAACAACGCCTTGTTATTTTTTCTGTATTGGGTATGCATGAAGAGCAATATCCTCCCATTCGCGTAATGTTCGTATTGAAGGTCATATCGAGCAAAGAAAGAGCGGTTGCCTTTTGATGTCCCGCACTGGTTGACACTGTTGAGGCCTCTGGTATAGCTACATGGGAAACTACCTCTCTTCCTTTCCTATCAATAAACACATCTATGTAACTACCTTATTCACCTACACCCCCTTCCCCCCTTCTCCCTTTCCCTCCAGCTTGCACTCCGCAAGGAAACGGGGCCTGTGATGTCAACGATGAATTAACAACGAACACGTTCTCCTTTGCCTTTTGTTCAGTCGTAACTGAAAAGCAACGCGTCTGGCTCCGGGCATAGATTTTGCGATGGAACTAATTCCCCGTTCGGTGGCAGCTTTTCCCCTATATGCAGGCACGTGTCAGTCATGCTATAGCGGACGTCGCGCGACGTGCACTCAAAAGTGGCGAGCTTCGGCTGGGCATCCAGAATCAGCCGCTGTGCTTCGCTCAGTAGCCGTCACAAAGCGCAAGTACCATACTCTGCACTGTTGGGTCAGTGTTGACATATGCGTAGCGGTGTTCTCCATTCCAGCGGGCACCGGACAGACTTTCGGCGCTCTGTGCATGGGCTTAGCCGCGCTGTATCCTCGGTGACCGCCTCACGGGCTCCTGGAAGAACCATCACGCAGCCTCGCTCGCCCAGCAGGCGTATCGAAAATCGCATATATCGCGCATATACACACGCAAACTGCGTCTGCTATCGTCCGTCCGCGCGAGAGGCACGCGCGAGCTGCGGGCGTTAAAGCAGGCGTTCCCTGGGGCGACGTGAAAGACCTGTCCTTCGACCGCGCTCCTTGTCGGTCGAGGACGCGCGGCCCGAACGGGCTTCCGCCGACCGCCGCCCTCGATTCCGGACGCCACAGCCGCTGCTGCTGCTACAGTAACACTCGCCTCCCCCTGACAAGCCGGAAGTGCCGGTTCCGCAGCATCAGTGCAGCCATAAAACTTCCATTATGTGCCTAACTCGACCCTGTATACCAACATGTACGACGCTTTCTCCAGTAGAACACTGTCATAAAGTTGTAAATACATGTCTCGCCGTGGGATTTGATAAATATCTTTCTCGCCTGAGGCATCTATCGTCTAATTGCTACCAGCATATCAGAAAAATTCAAACTATTATTCCTCTTTTTTGGTTGATGCGCGAAACTTGCTCTAACTTTAGAAAATGCGGAATCGCGCACAAAATATTTGTTCTATATCATGATATTACGTACTGATATGCTCGCCGTGCGGGTTCAATGGCGACAGCGTTCGGCCTGCCGAGCCTGGCGACTGCACTTCTATGGAAGCGAAATTTGACATCACCCGCATGCTCTGCGAGGTCAGTGCACGTTGAAGATCCTCCGGGTGGCCGTAGTTAAGCAGGTGGCCTCTTCGGTACGGTGTCTCTCAAAGCCACTGTAATCTCGAGGACGTATGGTGCACATATCATACCTTGTCCATATTATTTTTGAGCTTGCAACTACTGTCATTTCAAGTGCATATTGAGGGGGAGTAATGCCACCTGGTGTTCCCGAGATCCTTAGGTGGCGCCTGGGAGAAAAAGACGCCGAAGTCGGCTTGCCCGCTCTGTGCAAAACTCTGGCTGCTTGTACAGCTTCGCCTTATCTTTTAGGCACGTCTAGCCCTATTGTCCGTGACAATATATATGGCCCTGAATAACTTAACTAAAAGTTGTGCGACTAATTTAGAAACAAGCAACTGAGTTGTCCTCCGAGGGAACTGCATACGACCTTTGTCAATCTATTTTGCGATCATACATCCCCAGTAAATGGCTGCGTCGCGACCCTATCTTTCCCAGCGTCGCCGCAAGTCGCCGGACAGTCGTCGGCAGTATCGCAGACCAAGGCTGATTAGCGAGGAACAAATAAAAAAAAAAAAAACCAAGGAAAAGAATGAATACTTGCGAAGCGAGAGACAGCTATGTAAGGTCAGAACCTGGCCTGCATTCTGCTTAAGCTGTATTTAATCTCGCGAGACAAAAAAACTAGCGAGAGGTATGCCAGAGTCCCTTTGTCCTGCCTGTTATGTCCTGACCAGTAAATATAAGAACTTACCGTACCTGTGATGTCGCAAACGCTTACAGAGAGCGTGCGAAAATATCGGGGTATTTCGGTGCAAACACGGCCGGAGTAAGTCTGAGGGGTAACAACCCGTATACCATATCTGATGAATTTGTTGGCACCTCACGTAGGAATTAATTGCCATTCTAAACGGTCGAGTAACGCTGCGAAGGGCTATCTGGAATGCCTGCGTTTTTCACAGTAACGCAAGATCCGAATCACTTCCTCGCACGGAGGTGCAGAATCTACCGGTCAAGGAGCGGCAAAAACCGCTCGCCAACGCACTTCACTTCCGTGTATTTGTGTTGTACCTCAAGTTAGGCCTAGTATTCAGAAACTATTGCAACTACAAGTGCTTCTAATAGATAAACTTTCTGGCACTAAAGAATTCTCACTATGTGTGAGACTTTTCACTACCGCTGAATATACTCACGTGCATGCATTGTGACACCCTGCCCACGAATGCGACCGTTGCAGGAAAATGAAAAAGAAAAAAAAAAAGAAAAAAATATGCAAGGCTCGACACGGCTGCGTAACATTTCCTATGCAAACAGTGTCTGGGGAATTTACAGAAAACCTTACCTGATAACCACGAGGAAAGATAACTTGCTTTCATGACTACTCCCACTCGTGCAGCGTTACCAGTAGCAAAACACTGAGATCAAATGACTCTTTCCCACGCTTCAGGTTGCTGGCCAAAGGGGCGCGAAATAGGCGCTGGAACAAAACAGAGGCGGACTCCAATCCCTTGGCAGCAGCAATACCACGTCCGACCTTGCCGCGAACCACCCTACATGAATACCCGACAGTGCGCACTGGCTTACGCACGTCTGTAGCCTCCAACTTGCAACGCACTTCCACGCGCACTTGAAACTATACATATACGCGATAACAAAAACTCGACGAAAAATAAAGAAAACAAGACCGTGGCCGATCGCGCAAGAGTAGCGGCAGTGAAGAACAAAGGACGGCCCTCCTTGGGCGGCGTGGCCTTCGTGCCGATTGCCACACAGCGAGGCTCCGGCATCGGAAGCCGCGGCGAAGTCCTGCAGCTGCGTGTGACCAGGCCGAGCATGCAGCTCGCGAAATGTTGTTAAGTGCGACTCCGAACTGACCTTACGAATCCTACGCACTTGTAGGAGCTCGATGCTCTACGTAGCGTGGCGCTGTATAGAAGGAGACAATAGGCAACACTCGCCGAGATCGCGACGGCTGCAGAGTTGCAGCCGGTGAATCTCAAAGTCCCGCGTCGCAAAACTGATTGCTTGATTACATTTGCTCGCTTGAAATTGGCAACTCTCGGCAAAAATCAAATATTCACATGTGTTGTCACGTTCCTCTGACTTAAGTGGAGAGATTCTGCCCCTTAACTGTGGGTAATTTAATAGGGGCATCCGAGTAGATCATTTTTCTATACCAGCTTGACGACTGCTCTGACAAAACGATGGCTCTGCCACAAGGAAAGGGGACTTACTGAGTGAACGCGGTAGTGATGGCTCACCTTTATGGTTGTTAATTTAAAACCCGATGACTAGCCTGAAATAACGAATTCATAAGCTCAGCTAGAAGGTTTAGGGAGTGCACTGGATTGGCCATGTGTCCCATCCGTCCGTTTGGCCATTGTTGGACGCCAGTGCTTCTGAATCACTTCCATCTGTTCCTCACGATACACCAGCTCCAGCACGATAAGCATGGACGTTCAAGGACGACCACTTCCTTCATTGCAAAATGTGGCATTTCAATACACATGTTGAGAACCATCCAGTATACTCGCAGTGCTAAGTATGAGGGCAAAAAAAAATGCGGAAACTCAGCTAACATTTTAATGTCGGGCGAAAAAGATGTTGCACAGGGTTTCAGCTTCTGTCGCCTAGCTTGGCGTAGTTACCTGGAATGAGACACACATATTTCTCCAAATAAACCTTCTTTTTTTTTTTTCGATTGACTGAGTAACTGCAACGCCACATTGCGAGATTTATCGTTTCCTGGGCAACTAGTTGCTATGATGCTGTTATGCAATTGCTATGCAATTGCTATGCTATATGCAGCTGTTGTGTTGAATCAGAGCTGCTTCGCAAGCAAGACAAGTTTTTGCTCGGGATAGCATCCTTCCGATTAGTGCTCTTGTGCCAGTATCGAGAACTTGTGGAAACTCTTGTCGAATCTGCACTTCTCACTTTCTACACGCAGCGCGCCAATTCCAGGCTACCGTTCGTAGTTTAACAATAACACATTTTTTGAGGACACGTTATAATCGCGCAATGAACTTATTTCTCGTGCACTTTTTATAACGAGAGAAAGGAAGCGTTTTTAATCTAAAACCGAGTGTGGCGTTAAGAACTGACTGTAAATATATCTGGCATGCTTGGTCTATACTTCATGGTATGGACGGAAAAGAAGACGCAGTGTGCTGAGTCAGTCCGGCCAAAGAGTTCGAGCTGATATTTGGAGCAGGACCTGTGCGCGGTTGGTTTCAACGTGCGGGAAGAAGTGATCAACAATGAGCTTCCCTGTACCATAGCCGCGAATATATGATCTATACAACTACAGAAGCCGTCGACAATCGGCAAAATTCCGAACGAGAAAGAAACAAAAATTATTTTAGGGCTCAGTTGTGCGGGGAGAACGTTAACGAGAAGGCCGCGGAAGGGAATGTGGCGAAAAAAATAAAAAAAAAAATAAAACGCTCTCAGCAGTTTTTACCCCCCCCCCCCCCCAAAAAAAAAAAAAAAAAAAAAAAGGAAAGAAAGAAATGCACTCGAATACCAAAGCGTCGGCTTTGGAGCCCCAATGGGTTCCTTCGACTGCAACAATGGCGAAAGACCACTCCGAGGCAAAAATGACGGGGTGTGGGGAGTCAAATGGAAAACTGCGTTAGGCCGAGGCTTTTGAAAGTGGTCCACGCGGATAGCAGAAAGAGGAAAAGACAAAAAGGAAAGTAAAATGAAATAATGCGAAACGCGAGCACACACAAAGTTCTCTCCTTTACCTGCAGCCCGCATACGAGCAACGCAGTCCGCGGCCTCGTAACGACAGACCTCGAGCGAGGCCCTCATTCCAGGCGTTCGCGGTCGCCGAGCCATTGAATCGAATCGTGAAGTCTTGATCGATTCCGACTGAATGACTTCGCTGTGTGAGGCGGCGGTCCTCGTGCTTCGGTGCGGGTCAGGGTCCCATTGTTGGCGCTGCTCGGTGGGTGGGTGCGCGTGTCCGTGCGTCCGGACAGCCTGGCTGGAACGGGTTCCCTCGGCCTGAAGCCAACGTGCGCCTTCAAGCGCCGGCAGTGGCGCACAGATTTGCCACGAATGCTCAGCGTCATTGCGAAACGACGCCGTGTCGCGCGAGTCGCCCGTTCCGTGCAGTGTGTACGAAACTGTTTCGGTGGCAACCACAGCTGCTGTAGATCGCGGTAAGCTGCGGGATTATGCAGGTTGTACGTACTTACAGTGCTCACATGTCATACAGAGCGCAAAGCGTTACAGCCACCCCCGCTGTCAATTGATGCGGGTGCGGGAGCGGCCTAGTACGTGATATCAGTTATGGTCTTTGTTTCCTGGCCTATATTCCTTGGAAGTGTTTACTTGCATTCTTTCTTCTTCTCGTAACAAGCACTGCACGCGAGATTGGGCTACTTCCAGCTACACGTCAGCGGAGATCACGGTCCTCGGCATTTGATGAATGGCATGACGTTCGAGCAAGCGTGCTGTACTGAGATTTCGCATAGTCCGAGGGCACGCAGGCGTATCAAATGAAGAAGGAAATGTGAGCCACGTCTTGTAACCATGTCAACTTGCATTGTCTGTGGCCGTCGTCGTTTACTCGTGCGAGACGGCTCCTATAATTTTAAGCTCCGTGGAAGCGCGCATGAAACCTGGCTCCCTTGTGTTCAAAGGCGGCACACGTCGCGATGGATACAATATAGCGCGAACAATGCAGATCGATTGATAGAGTCGTAAGAGCAGGCTTAAAATGACAGCCCGATTATGTGAGTGAAAGCTCCGGAGTGAGCAGCCGCGGACGGCGTCACTTTCTCTCAGGGTAATCGCGCGAGCGGAACAATACTCCGGAAATCGTTGCGTGCGCGCAAGCGTGGGCGACCGAAGGAGATGCTCGAGACGAAGGGAGCATCGATCTTCCCAACACGTTCAGAGGCTGAAGAAACGCAAAAAAACAAAACAAGCTTGGACGTAGGATAATAAGACTTCATGGGCCTCGATGGTTAGGAAAACGAAGAAGCAAAAGAAAAGAAACGCTTTTATCAAAGTCATCCACGTCGACACATACGGCACAAGAAATCTCATTCCCTTGCACTTTCCTTGGTTTATGCCAGTGGATAAAACTTGCGCTCCGGTTGGTGCCTTGAAAGTGCAGCACACGGCAAAACTGTGGGCAGAAAAGGCAGCACAGCACAGAGCAGTGCGGTACTTCATTGATTGAAGAGTGTGCGTGTGTTTGAAATGGTGCAAAGCGCATATAACTTTTACAAGCATAGCCATTGCAAACCTCTGTTTAAATTGGACTTTTTGTTTCTTCAATAGCACTTTCTGGGGCCCAAAGGAACTCAATGCCCCATATGTTAGCTTTTGCCCATGATGGGGTGTCAGTATCTAGCCCTCGTAAGGCCTTTGAAGGCCTTCCCTTGATGCAAGGCGCTTTACGATCCCTCCAGTGGCTTCACAGACGCTCTTGCCATGCAAGGTGGCGAAAACGTTCCACTAAGCTGCCAGATGAAAATCCTCTTCATGGCGGCACAAGATAATGAATTTCTTTTTATTGTTATATTAGGAAGAGGCACAATCAGAGAAGTAGTGATTTTTTTTTTTTTTTCACCGCCACTAGATCTATTCAGCCACTGCAATGAAACAGCCCCGACAGTGGTCGTGGTGCCGTGTACCGATTTTGATGTTGCGACCGGCTAATACACACGCTCCGTTGACAATACAGAGGCCCCTGGAAGCCCTCTTATCTCTTCAGCGTTTGTCGCAGCGTGCTTCCCGGGTAGCGTATATGACTTTTGAGCAGTGCAGTGAAGGTCAATCATGGCTCGAGGTGCGGTGCTCAACCCCAAAAATTTGTTTCTCGCTTGAAATAAACAAAAAAAAAGGCTCCGATAAAAATTCTTGAGTAAAATTTCAATGAAGCTAGCTATAAATTGAGCTATAGTTAATATTTTTACCAGGAACGCCTCTGTATAAAATTTATGCCCGAAAACGTATTACAAAACATTCTTTTCTAAGTTAAACATATTTTTTTTTTCTGAAATACACTGTGTTGTAATAACCATTTAATGAGGTGGCACACATTATAGAGAAGAGGTGAAAAATGTGATGTTGCTCGCTAATGTAGAGTGTACAATATAAAACTGCAAATTCGGTGTTTCTTGCGGATAAATAATGAAATAAAAACGACACAAAACCTTTGCGCTACAGATTTGTTTCTTGTGCAGTTTAAAACCGAAAAAAAAAAAAAAGGTTTTTAAGCGCGAAAGTATTAAATATTTGATTGGTTTGTAAATTTCTTAGTGAGAGCAACTTTTGCACTCTTCTGAGAAATTTGAAGGGCTGTCGCAAGACCAGGAAGTTTTTTTTTTTTTTTTTTTTTTTGGGTGGGGGGGGGAAGGTTATTAAGGGTAAATAATTTAGCAGGCTTAATAAAGAATCCCAAATTTTATAGACAGATCGGAGGGGGTTGAGAGCAAACTCTGCTTCGTTTGGCATGGAAGGACTTAAAAGTATTTTACAAAACACCGCAGTGGCTTCATAATTGTTTTCAAGAGCGCAGCCCACTGAATTCAAACGACAGTTTTAACATACTCGATGCGAACGCAAGAAAAAAACTTTGAAAGCAATTTTTTGCCACTGGTGCGGAGCTTAGAACATTGCCATAAATATGTGCATAACACTCTTCTACACTATCCCGAATCGCCCCACAATTAAACGCTGTGCCCTAGAAAGCTGGACTTTTGCGTTGTGAGGGTAGTGACATTCGCGTTCTCAGATTCAATTCGGTGTTTTCAACAATCGCGTAAACTTGGTACACCACGTAATCCTCTGCACGCGCTAGGTTTTGCGCAGAGCTGTGATACATAGACCGGCCTCCACAATCCCCCTGCCGGGCATGCCATGATACTACTCGTGACGCTCGAGTGAGCGCAACGTGGCAGAGTCTTCATTCAGACGCGAGAACGTTCCGGCGCCCGGAGGCGAGAGACAGCCAACGCGCAGACCTTCGACCTCTCCCTCGGGGGATAGCGCGTACTACTACAATCTGGCACGGGAGGACGTGTAGAGTGCAGTCGTCGTCCACAAGCCGTCCCAATTTCCCACGCAGCATGTTCCACAAACCGGAGCTCGCGCGCGCGTTGTCGCCGCTTTATGCGACAAGGACGCGGCCGCTGAGCCAGCCATCAGCGAGAGCGGCCTCCACTCGCACGCCGGCCCACAAACACGCGTGCTAAGCGCACAGACAGACGGAGGAGGCCGAAAGCGAATCTTGCGCCGCCGCATGGGAACGACGCTGAATGCAAATGACAGGCCTCTTTCCCACCGGACGGCGTTTATGGGGAACCTCCGTATGCCATATCGGCGTCTTCTCCGCTTTGTTTGGCGACCTGCGTGCTCTGGTGGCCATATAGGAAAAGAATCCGTATCCTATTCTTGACTCAGTTATACACGCGGTCATCATGACGAAAGTTAAAACGCACAAAAAGATGAGGACAGTGAAAAAGACGTGAGACACACGAGCGCTAACTTGCAACAATTCATTGCGGACGGCGAAGCGAAATATAAAGGAGAATCGTGGCACGTCACGCATGCGCAGCCGGCAAACCAGTCAGCGGCGACGCGGGTATTTCAGTTCTTTGGCAGACAAAGCAATCGACGGCTTGGATACGCAGACATCCCCCAAACAATAGGACAAAGTGGACGGTGCGTGATTGACCGCCTTCGCGAACACCGTAGAAATGTGAGCGGGAGATGCGGAGGATTTCTTGATGAACACTGTAGGAAGTATGAACCTAGGGATGACCCCAGCGATATTTACAGCTCCAGCCTAGATCCTCGTGATGGTTGTAGCTCCAGCCAAAGTGTAGACTCCCCCGCTAAGTCGAGCTATGTTCGATTATATCCAGATTGTATCATTCTCGCAAGAAACCGTTGTCGACTGACGCGCGGAATTATCGAGGCGGAGAAGATAGCTTGTTTGGGGGATGACTGCGTATCCAAGCCGTCGATTGCATTGTCTGCCAAAGAACTGAAATACCTGCGTCGCCGCTGACTAGTTTGCTGGTTGCGCATGCGTGATGTCGTGCCACGATTCTCCTTTATGTTTCGCTTCGGCGTCCACAATAGATTGTTGCAAGTTAGCGCTCGTGTGTCTCACGTCTTTTTCACTGTCCTCATCTTTTTGTGCGTTTGAACTTTCGTCATGATGACCGCGTGTATAACTGAGTCAAGAATAGGATAGCCTCCAGGTTTCTGCCCTGTGGAAGGTGTAATAATAAGAAGCAATGAACTTACTATGCTCTTGTGGGATATGCTGGTTACCTGCTATACATGACCAGAAGGTGCTTGCTAAAAACAATCCACGCCATTCTCATTCTCCCAAGTACTTCACTTTCCAAAGCGGTCAAGAGGTTTCTAAAGCGGTCCCTCTTAACGGAGAAGGTGTTCGCATGAGTTGTTCCGCTGAGAAGCAAAACGCGGAACCAGTCGGCCCTTCCCGCGAACGGCCGACGGTTCGCAGGACATACTTCTCGCCGCAGTTTTCAGCCACGCATTTCCGAACAGTGCAGTGTGTGCTCTCTACAAACGTGAACAAAAACGGGCGTGGGACCTACGCATACGTAGCTGTCGCAGACACCGCGCTGAGCGGGAAATCGTTACGAACGCTAGCCAAGCATCAGTATGCATCTCACGTGCTGCACTTTTCTGTAACCGTGCTCGCAGAGGTGGTGAGAAAGAAGACAAATGAATGCTTCCGAAAGTACGGGGTCGAGGCTGCCACGCGTGCTCTACGGCATGAGATCTCATTCGCCGTTACCAATATAGTTCTTAAAAACGCAACTTCCGTGTGCCGGTTGTATACGCACTTATCAGAGCAGTGTACCGAGATGTGGTATTACAGAAAAAGAAATATCCGCAATGCATGGTTATATACCTAACGGGCAATCACTACGCGTAAGAGCGTCTCCCTCTCTTTACCTTCATCAAAATTCCCTTCACGATCAGCTCGCAAGCGTTTATGTACTAGTACTTCCGTCGGAGCAAATCTCTGCAGCCAGGAATTGTTTTCTTCAGAGCACTTCATTGGTTATTTTCGCGGTGTTGCGAGCTGCACACACAAAGGTGCGTTCCCCAGACCAAGCGGCTAAATACCCGGAAAATGCGTTTCAAAAGCGCAGGAAAAACTCTGGCCAGCCGAGATTTCCGGTCGTCCGGTTTTTCCTTCCGGCAAACCCTAGCTGCACTTAACGGAAGCGCTGCGCCGCAACCATGTATATGCGCCTCTCGAAGCTCCGTGAGGGGCGCGCGTGCGCATTTAAAGCGGAGCAGTGCGTCCAAAGGCGACGAGGAATTTCCACGCACTGCGGACATAATTGCAGCAGCCGCGCAACAGGAAGGCCGGTCACCTTTCTCTCCCCTGCCTCGGCAGCGTGCGAACTGGGCAGCGAGAAAGTGTTCCCTCGCCCACACCCGCGCTGTCCGAGGAAAGGCGTGTAGTGTACGCTGTCTACGCCGCGTGTATGTGCGTACAAGACGCGCACAAGCGTGAAACGCATTGCTGGCTGGCTACCCGTGTAAACAAGAGCGCAGCGGTTACGTGTAACGTGTGTATACCATATACACATGGGTTGGGACAGGCTATCCCGCAACTTTCTTGCCCACTTCCGTGTTGTGTAATGCTGCGATGCACGCCCCTACGCTGATTGGAACCCGAAACGCTCTTTACAAGCGTTAAGGGCGCCGCTGTACACGATGTTATCTTGCTCTATATTTATGCGCAGCGGTATAGCTTCTGTGAGTAGAGCGCTTATGCATTCGAGTGGTCACTGCTTGAAATGAGGCACGAAGTAGGTTCCTTTCCTGTGCACCCCGCGGCCTAATACACGTTCATTTTGCTCTGTGTAAAATTTATTTGTGTTATCTTTGCATACGCAAAAAACCGAGTTCGAAATACGCATTACGCTCTCGATTGTCCCAGAGCGCGAGACAATCGCTTCCACAAGTGTTTTCACTCAGGACCCGGAAAGCTATACTAAAGTCGTGGCTGCTCCACAGTTAACCGCAAGGAACTGCGATATGGAGCATAGTGCTTGGCACGTCGCGTCGTTTGCGATCGCACGTCTTTGGTGGGCACCGTCCGATTCTGATCACATCGCATTGAAAATCAGCTGTGGTTCCACATTCCAAACGGCGTCCGCCACAGTGATTTAGTGACAGTGGAATTCAGCAAGCAGATTTTACACCATCATGCACGTACTCAGGTTCCTGTGCGTTTTAATTCACTGTAAATTACTTCGGGCATGGCTTGAAGTGAAATGCCAATCCAGTAATGAGCCACCTGTCCTCTATCACTTTACACATCTGCCTCACTTTCATTATAAGCTTGGTTGGTTTGTGGGGTTTAACGTCCCAAACCAACTCAAGCTATGAGAGACGCCGTAGTAGAGGACTCCGGAAATTTCGACCACCTGGGGTTCTTTAACGTGCGCTGACATCGCACAGCACAGGGACACCACTCCTTTTCGCCTCCATCGAAACGCAGCCGCCGAGTCCGGTATTTGATCCCGCTTCCTTGGGCGCAGTAGTCGAGCGCCGTAACCACTGCGCCACCCCGGCGGAGCACTTTCATTATAAGGAAACATGCCTGTACAGTTGGTACATGACTTAATGAAAACAGCGCACCAAAAACGGGACAAAGAACAAGACACGTAAACATTAATAGTGCGCTCTGTTTGTGTGCAGGTGTCATCTGCTCTTTGTCCCGTCTGTGTTGCGCTGTTTTCATTAAGTCACATATACCTCTCCTTCTTCGACGCGTTTGTATAAATCCACAAAAAAATGACATTTAAACGCACGCCCCTTTTCCGGCCATGCGGAAATAAAAACAATGCAATGGAAACCAAACGCGGAAAAGTCAACAAAGCATTGCAGGCGGGAGTCTTGGAGCAAATGTTTTCGGTGACGGTCCGCTCGCCTGTGGTATTTAAGTATGCGTACTCCACGGTCTTCCGGTTGAGGGCTGCCGGGCGGAGACGCTCTCGACAGTCGTTTCTTTACGTGCGGAAACTTCGCAGCGACAACACGCGTCCGGATTCCCACGTGAGCCCAGCCGCCTCATTAAGGCCTCGTCAGCCGGCCGGATTTGGGGCACAAGAGGGAAAGTTATTAAAAAACGATAGAGCACAAAAACATTAAAAAAAAAAAATACCCAGAGGAAACAGAACCAGACCGCACATAAAGTATGCCAGCACGCTCGTCAGATCATTGAGGCAAGCAGAGAAGTGACCGGAGGAACGCGCTGGGGGAAAGTAATTCGATAAAAGAAGCCGGCTGGAGCGAAGAGCGTCGGAGAAGTAGAGGAAACCACAAGAGAGGAGGGGGGGTACGCGACGCGCTGAAGCCCACACGGAAGCCGCGGGGACTGCCGGCAGGACGTGCCATCAGCTGCTGTACGTGTGCACGCTGTGCGACCGAGGACGTCGACGCGAAGACGGGTGAGAGTAGAACGCGGAAACGGCCGACGAAGATGGATGCGAAGGAGGGAGAAGTTGGTCGCCACGTTACCGGCTCACGTTCACCCACTGACAGTTGTTTGCGCTCCTGTGCCGGCCGACGCGCAACGGGTACGCCACAGGAGCAACTGCAGCGTGCCATAGAACAGGGGCAACGCGCTAGTTCACGCTGACCCTCAGCGAAGCCGCCATTACGCGACTGCTTTGAGCAGTCTTAGATTTGATGCAATGCTGCGTATTGGATCTCATGACGTATCAATTAACTCTTAATATGACCCGGGTGTGTGAAAGTAAACATTTAGTACTCTAAAAAATATATTTCTTTTTTATTTCCGGGTGTTCCATATTCAGATGGCCATCAGCACATTATGCGCGAGCCGCTCTTTACTTTCGTCCCTGATTTTAACAAGGCTTGAATATCTTCACTTATGCGACGCGCTGACGATACGGTATCGATACGGCTTTACACACTTAAATGCCATGTGTCCCCACCTGTAAAGTTTGGGGTATTGAGAAACACGTTGCGGCCTACCACCTTCCACGCCTGACAGGTGGCACAATCGAGAGAGGGAAATCCTCCGTTCCCTTTTGGAGGGGAATAAAAGGGAGAGACCAGAAGGTGGCTGCCAAGGATAGGTAAATGATTTGAATCAATTTAAAATGCGTATCTGGTGATGTATTGCATGGACAGTCATGCAGCATGTATGTCTGTACGACATGTTATGTGTGGGCGTGCATGCGTATCTCAGAGCCAGGTTCTTTTGCTTTCACACTGTTACTGATAACTGTTATAAGGGATCTCCAATTTTTTTTTTAATTTTTTTTTTTTTGCGCTTGCATTGATCGAATGGCTCATTTTTCGCTTTTCTCGTACCCTGGTGTACCTGGAGCTTTGGTGTGTTCTCGGCAATGCCGTGAAATTTTCATAGACATTTTTCATACACCTCACGTTTCTGGGCAGGCGGACTTCGCAGCTTCTTTCTGCGTCCTTACTATAATCTTGAATGGAGTCTTGAAATGGGGAACCGATGGAGGCGATGTGCGACCGTTGCCGAGGCCGTGTGAAGAATAGGAAGCTATCCGTTAGCTTCGATTTAAAACATGCTTCAGGGATCCTAATAACGAGGAGAACTATTGTTTAACGATTATTGATATCTGCATATGCTCGAAGCGAGATATAGGCTGCCGACATGGCAGAGTTAGGCCCAGGGGCTTTAGACCAAATTGCCTGAGGCACCGGAATGCGAAGGTTCTCTGTTTTCGCCGGTGATGCCTGTAAACAAAGCCCCCCCCCCCTCCCCCCCCCCCCCCCCCTTTTTTTTTTTTTTTGTTCTTTCGCTTTTCGTCTTCTGGATACCGTTGCGGCGGCTTCGACACGACGATTTAATTTGACCTCCTGCGGACACTATGGGAGGAAGGTTTTGATTGGCTGGACAGCGACTTATGTAGGAATGTAGAGAGTTTTCTACCCTGGCCAAGATTTCTTACCATGTCCTCGTACTCAGCTGCCACTGTGAAAAAGAAAAAGAACCTAAAAAGGTGATCCCAAAGTGATCTAGGACATCGGCTTTGTTTGATTATAGATTGATTTATTTAAATATTGGATAAAATTTACTTTTCCCTATACATTTTTTCGCTGTAGAAGGGTGAATTCGTTACGACATTGAAGCATAACTTGCGTAAATGCGAATTTTATAAAGTCTTACACACGAGAAGTGATAGACTCCAAAATAAAAACGTTTTCGCATATCTGCTCCAATTTTGCTCCTCGTGCTCATGAAGAGAGGTAACCCAATCAACTTCTTTTGTTGGGTCACGACTCGGCTGAGTTTCTCCGATGAGATGCTTTACGACTGGCTCACTGTGCCTTCACTATATTCACTTGAGATAATTAAAGCGTCTGGCAGACATTTTAACTAGGTAGTGAAAGCATTTAAAGACTGAGAGGGCTCTATCCCTTCCGAAGGAATGTTGCGGAGGAAACCACTGGCCTTGCCTCCCGCCCCCTTTGCGCCGGTTATAAAAGAGGCACAACTTAAAGGGCAACTCCGGAGGTTTTTTGACATTCGAATATTCTAATCAAAATTTTACAGTATATTCTCCTCTCCGTCCTGACGCATTCTACAAAATTTGGGTGCCGTACGATAATCCGTTCGCGTGCAACACGACTTTAAAATATGCTATTTTCATGGCTTAAAGGGCAACTCCGGGGGTTTTTCGACATTCGAATATTCTAAAACAAATTCTACTATAGATTCTCCTCTCCGTCCTGACGCATTCTACAAAATTTGGGCGTCGTACGATAATCCGTTCGCGCGCAACACGACTTTAAAATATGCTGTTTTCATGGCTTAAGTTGAGACTATTTCTGCCGGCAACACTGAGTTTCTGACGTCACAAACAGTATACCGGCGTTACTGTCCACTTTCCGCATGATTATGAAATTGTGAGGTTTATATTGAACTACCCCAGACATTTTATGCAATGCTTCATGATTTCCATACTTTATTTTCACCATCCAACGCACGTACGAGTGTTTCTCTAATACTGAGTGTGACGTCACCATTTCGTCACCTGGGACGTCGTTTCTGGCCATGAAAGCAGTTTTGGTTTCGGTTTTCTGTTTTTTCTTTTTAAAAATACTTCTAATTGGAATTTCGAAAAACGGATTTTTGTGTTCGAGTCAGGGCGTGCCGAGGAATGTAATTCAACCAAAAACACAGAATGATGGAAAAATCACCGGAGTTGGCCTTTAAGTTGAGACTATTTCTGCCGGCAACACTGAGTTTCTGACGTCACAAACAGTATACCGGCGTTACTGTCCACTT
>JAJIZL010125332.1:52412-72127 GCA_023969395.1 Amblyomma maculatum
CTAAGTAGACATATTCGCCTACTACTTCCAGTATTTCGCTACCTAATGTAAACTGCTGTTCCTTCCCGAGGCTGTTGAACATTACCTTAGTCTTCTGCATATTGATTTTCAAGCCTACCTTTCTACTTTTTCTGTCTAGGTCATCAATCATTATTTGCAGTTCATCCCCCGAGTTGCTTAGCAAGGCAATGTCATCAGCAAATCGCAGATTACTGAGGTATTCTCCATCTACCCTTATCCCTAACTGCTCCCATTCCAAGCCTCTGAATACTTCCTCTAAACAAGCTGTGAATAGTACTGGGGAGATTGTGTCTCCTTGCCTAACACCTTTCTTTATGGGAATTTTGTTACTTTCTTTATTCAGAACTATGGTTGCTGTGCAGCCACTATATATATCTTCCAGCACTTTCACGTACGGCTCTTCTACCCCCTGATTTCGCAATGCCTGCATCACCGCCGAGGTTTCAACTGAGTCAAATGCTTTTTCGTAATCAATGAATGCTATGTATAAGGGCTGGTTATATTCCGAGCATTTTTCTATCACCTGATTGATGGTATGGATATGATCGATAGTAGAGTACCGTTTCCGAAACCCTGCTTGATCCTTCGCTTGATTGTAGTCTAAGGTTGTCCTGATTCTATTAGCGATTACTTTAGTAAATACCTTGTACGTAACAGATAGGAAGCTGATTGGTCTGTAATTTTTAAGGTCCTTAGAGTCCCCTTTCTTGTGAATGAGGATAATGTTTGCATTCTTCCATGCTTCCGGTACCGTCGATGACACCAGGCACTGCGTATACAGGGTGGCCAGTTTTTCTAGCACGATATCCCCCCCGTCCTTCAGCAAATCTGTAGTTATCTGATCCTCTCCAGCTGATTTCCCCCTTTTCATAGTTTCTAGTGCTTTCTTGACCTCGTGCTTCGTCACTGGTGGAACGTCTGACTGTTTTTCCCTACCGCCAATCTCATTACGGTCCTGACTATTTTGGCTACTGTAGAGATCTGTATAGAACTCCTTGGCTACTTTGACTATCTTGTCCATATTAGTGATGACGTTGCCAGCCTTGTCCCTTATCGCATACACCTGGTTTTTGCCTATGCCCAATTTCTTCTTTACCGCTTTAAGGCTTCCCCCGTTCTTTACAGCATGCTCAATTTTCTCCATGTCATACTTCCTTATATCGGCCACCTTGCGCTTATTGATTAGCTTTGATATCTCGGCCAATTCGATCTGGTCTGTTGGATTGGAAGCTTTCATACTCTGGCGTTTCTTAATCAAATCTTTTGTCTCCTTAGACAGCTTGCCGGTATCCTCTCTAACTATCCTACCGCCTACTTCTACCGCGCACTCAGTAATGATATCTCTGAAATTATTGTTCCTTGCCTCTAGGGGAATGTCGCCATCCTCAGTTAGAGCTGAATACCTATTCACAGCACAAGAGGCGCCTGTACACATGGACTTCACCGGACGGTCTGTACAAGAATCAGATCGATTATATTCTTTGCCGGCAGAGATGGAGAAGCGCTATACAAGCAGTAAAAACAAGGCCTGGGGCCGATTGTGGCACCGATCATCAGCTTCTTGTTGCCAAAATTAAGCTTCGATTGAGGAAAACGCAGAAAACTAGAAGGCCTTTCATGTATAATCTGGATCAAATTCCATTAGAATATGCTGTGGAAGTGAGGAATCGATTTCAAGAATTAGATCTAGAAGACAGAGAGCCCGAAGAGATGTGGACTGATGTTCGTGATATAATACATGAAGTTGCTACTAAGGTAGTTCCAAAGCAAAAGAAATGCAAGAAAGCAAACTGGTTATCTAAAGAGGCTTTGCAAATAGCTGAGGAAAGGAGGATGGCAAAAGTTATGGGGGAAAGAGAAAGATACAAGGTTCTCAATGCGGATTTTCAGAAAATAGCAAGGAGAGATAAGAATGCCTTCCTGAACATACAGTGCCAAGCAGTTGAGGACAATAGCCAATTAAGGAACACAAGAGCTCTGTATAAGACAATCAAAGATATCAAAGGAAGCTTCTGTGCTAAGCTGGGCGTGATAAAGGACAAACGAGGCAAGGACCTCACTGAAGCCTCAGAGATAAAGAAGAGGTGGCTGGAATACACAGAAGAACTGTACAAGAAGGACCCGAATGTGCAAACCCAACATAAGACGGTTGTGATTACTGATCTCGAGCCGGGCATCCTGAAGAGTGAAGTTGAATGGGCCTTAGCCAGCCTTGCTAAGAACAAAGCTAGCGGAATTGATGGCATTCCAGCTGAACTGCTTCGAAACCTCAACCATGACGCTGTTAACATTCTGCATACATTATGTCAGAAGATTTGGACAACCCTGCAGTGGCCACAGGATTGGAGGAGGTCAGTTTACATCCCCATTCCAAAGAAAGGCAGTGCCAAAGATTGTTCCAACTACCGCACGATCGTGCTTATTTCGCATGCTAGCAAGGTGATGTTGAAAATCCTCCAAGGTAGGCTGCAGCAGTATGTGGATCGGGAGCTTCCGGACGTGCAAGCTGGGTTTCTCAAGGGCAGAGGAACTAGAGACCAAATTGCCAACCTTCGCTGGATCATGAAAAAAGCAAGAGAGTTCCAGAAACCCATTTACTTCTGCTTTATTGACTATGCGAAAGCGTTTGACTGCGTAGATCACAGCAGATTGTGGCAAGCTCTCCAAGAGATGGGAGTTCCAATTCACCTCATCTGTCTCCTCAGGAACCTGTATGAAGGGCAAGAGGCCACAGTCAGAACAGGGCATGGTCTTACTGATTGGTTTCCGATCGAGAAAGGAGTGAGGCAAGGCTGCATACTGTCGCCCTGCCTATTTAACCTATATGTAGAGTGCATCATGAGGAAGGCTGGTCTGGACGAGTCTTCAGCTGGAGTGAAGATTGCTGGAAAACGTATCAACAACCTTAGATATGCGGATGATACCACTTTAATGGCAGAAAGTGAAGTGGAACTCAAGAGACTTCTGATGCGCGTACAAGAAGAGAGTGAGAAGTTTGGGCTTAAACTGAACATTAAAAAGACAAAGATCATGGCGTCTTGCCCTATCCAGTCCTGGAGCATCAATGGACAAGAAGTGGAAGCTGTGACAGATTTTCTGTTCTTGGGCTCCAAGATTACCTCAGAAGGAGACTGCAGCCATGAAATTAGGAGACGCCTGCTTCTGGGAAAGAGAGCAATGGTTAGCCTTGACCGCCTAGTAAAGAGCAGAGACATTAGTCTGCCAACCAAGATCCGTATAACTCGTGCTATGGTCTTTCCAGTTGTGATGTATGGATGCGAGAGCTGGACCGTGAAATAGGCTGACCGCCGAAGAATTGACGTGTTTGAATTGTGGTGCTGGCGAAGACTCTTGAGAGTTCCTTGGACTGCCAGAAGATCAAATCAGTCGATATTGTCAACCATAAACCCTGACTGCTCATTGGAGGGTCAAATTCTAAAGTTAAAGCTCAGCTACTTTGGTCATTTGATGAGAAGAGAGGAGTCGCTGGAGAAAGATTTGATGTTGGGAAAAGTTGAGGGTCGCCGGAGAAGGCGTAGGCAGCGAACGCGATGGTTAGATGGCATCCTCGAGGCACTGGAGATGAAGTTATGTGATGTTAGGAAGATAGTGCGAGACCGGAAAGCGTGGCGTGACATGGTCCATAGGGTCACGAAGAGTCGGACACGACTGAACGACTGAACTGAACTGACCTATTCTGTATCGAGATCCTGAACTCTTCTGCCCTCCCCCTCACCGCTAATTCGTTGATGAATTTCTTTCTTACTAATCTATTGCTTTCCTTCTTCAGATTTAGGCTAATTCGGGACCTAACCATCCTGTGGTCACTGCATCGCACTTTCCCGATTACCTCTACATCCTGCACAATGGCGGGAGTTGAACACATTATGAAGTCGATTTCATTTTTAGTCTCTCCGTTAGGACTTTTCCATGTCCATTTCCGGTTCTTCCGTTTGCTGAAGAAGGTATTCATGATTCGTAAGTTATTGCGCTCTGCAAACTCAACTAGTAACTCCCCCTGCTATTCCTAGAACCAATGCCATAGTCACCTACTGCCTTGTCTCCTGCCTGTTTTTTCCCTACCTTGGCATTGAAGTCGCCCATTAGTACAGTATACTGCGTCTTTACTTTTCGCATTGCCGATTCTACATCTTCATAGAAGCTTTCAACTGCCTGGTCATCATAACTACATGTAGGTGCATAGGCCTGTACAACCTTCAGTTTATACCGCTTATTAAGCCCAATTACGATCCCTGCAACCCTCTCATTAATACTATAGAATTCATCTATATTACCCGCTATATACTTATTTACAAGGAAACCTACACTTAGTTGTCGCCTCTCTGGTAAACCTCGATAACATAGTACATGTCCATCCTTCAGTACAGTATATGCCTCATTCGGCCTCCTAACCTCACTAAGCCCTATGACATTCCATTTCATGCCCTCTAATTCCTCTAACAGCACTGCTAAACTAGCTTCACTAGCTAGGGTTCTAGCATTAAACGTTGCCAGGGTCAGTTTCCAAGTATTCTAAACTACAAAGATGTATTTACAGACGTATACGTCAACGTCATGCAGCCACCTGGAACTTCGTCGCTTTGCAGACAGAGTTTCGAATGGTTGTGGTCCGATTGCGGGCAAAACTGCAGAAACATTGCTATAGTACAACTGCAGTAGAACAGTTCAGCGGAAACTTTCGTATTTCTCAGTTAAGCAGTCTTAAGCAGCCAAATTATTAACACGATAGCGTTAAAGGCCGCGTCCTGCAAAAAAAAAAAAAAAATCCGGTCTCGGCGTTGCAAGCGAGAAATCAGGAGCATGACTTTGGCAGGTACTATTTTGGAGGTTACATGGCCGAATACTGATTAGTCGCTCGTTCGTGAGACCTAACCATACCACACATGCTGCAACAGAGTTTGTAGGAGATGCCAATTTGGGAATTGCTCATTTGAAGTAGGAGAACGGGACAGGAATCAACCTTTCAAGACTCTAGTTGTCAAGTCACGCACGCCACTCGCTGGCTATGCAGGCACCATCGTACGGCTAACCTTAAGCGGGGTTTTATATATATGTTGGGTGCTCATATACGACCAATAGCTGGATCATCTGTTAAATGGGACAAATACTTCGAGTGCCTTCGCCAATACGTTATTGCGGTCATCCAAAAGAAAATTTTATAGCAATTATCTCCTAGATATATTGCGAGTTCCCCAAGAAATTTTGAAATTTGCTAATACCCAATAAAAACAGCTCCTACAATATATCCTTAAAGAAACTAGATGGCACACATGTCCCGCTTTCTGAGCGTTCTGACGCATTAAATTCATATACTTCACCTCTATTTTTACACTCGAGCCAGCCGAAAACAGCTTTACTTTACCGCTCTGGAATTTCACTTATATGCCGCCTGTTACCATTTCATCGGAGGGAATATTAAGACTCATTGACAGCCTCAAGCCGTCTACATCTCCTGGACCTGACGATATTCCTGCTAAGAATCTCAAGGGAACGAAGAATTTCACAAGCCAAATCCTGCAACTCATATTCGCCCAGTCTCTCAACACCAGTCAAATTCCGGATGAGTGGAAATCAAGCAAAGTTGTGCCAGTTTTTAAGACCGGAGACCGTACTGACCCCTCGAATTATCGTCCCATTTCACTGACATGCATCTCATGCAAACTTTTCGAGCATATTCTGTACTCCCGTGTTGCAAATAATTTCGATCATAACTCTTTCTTTTTCCCCAAGCAGCATGGTTTCAGGGCAGGCTTTTCGTGCGAAACACAACAAATTTTCGAATTTACAACCGATCTTCCCCTAAATCTAGATTCTTTACTTCAAGCAGACGTCATCTACCTACATTTTTCAAAATCATTTGATCGCGTCCCTCTTCAGCGTCTCATGTGTAAACTTGAACGCCTATCACTTGACCCTCTAATCTTAACCTGGATCCGCTGCTTTTTAACTAACCGCTCAAAGTTCACCGTCATTGCCGGTCATGCATCCGAAACTATTGATGTTATCTCCGGAGTAACCCAGGATTCTGTTCTCGCTCCGCTTCTTTTCCTCGTTTTTATCAACGATCTGCCACATGGGATTTCGTCATCCGTCCGCCTTTTTGCGGATGATTGCGTCATTTAACGCCGCATTTCCAATAATACCGACCAGGAACTTTTACAAGCCGACCTTAACAAAATCCAGAAATGGTGCTCCGACCGGCTCATGCAGCTTAATATTTCAAAATGTAAATTCATGCACATTTCACGTAACCGCTCCATTATTCACTTCCCGTACTTCCTCAACTCCACTGCGCTATCACCAACAAACTCGTACAGGTATCTCGGTGTTGAAATAACGAACAAGTTAACTTGGGTAGACCATATCACGAAACTTTGTGCTATAGCACCTCCAGAACACTTGAATTCATCCGAAGAGCACTGACTATGTCCCCTCCATGCGTTAGACAACTAGCTTACGAAACATACATCCGCCCGAAAAAAGAATATGCCTCAGCAATATGGAACCCCCACCAGGCCTACTTGATCCAGCCGCTCGAAGCCACCCAGAATCGTGCAGCACGCTTCACAGCATTCAGCTCGACACAGCGTTACTAACTTGAAATCATTAATCTCGGCCTTCAGCCCTTAGCACTTCGTCCAAAACTTGCGACCATTTGTCTTTTACATAAATTATATTTCAATATATTTCCTGAACTCCGAGAAAACTTATTACGTGCTCCTTTCCGCTCATCTCGCCGTTTAACTCCCGTAGCATACAACGTTTGCGTGGTTCCACAAACGCCTTCAACAAATCCTTCCTCCCCATCGCCATAGAGGAATGGAACATACTTCCCGAAAGCGTAGTTACCGAGTCTAATCCCTCCAAATTTAGGCACCTACTAACTGATAATTTCGATCTGCCATAGACAATCCGATTTGCGTGCACTGTTGTGTCAACGTCTGTTTTTCTGTATTTCATCTTTTTGCCACCTTTGTTTACTATAGTTGGTCTTACTACTTATTGTTATTTTGTTATGCTTTGCTTCATGGTTATCCGTATTTTGTGTGCACTGTATCGATTGCCTGACTTTTCTTCTTTCCTTAACGTTTTTTTTTCTTCAATGTTATGCATTTTTGTATTCTTTTCCTTTGTTTTTATGCTAATGTATGGTCCTTTCTCACTGTTGTCTCCCCCCCCCCCCTTATGTAATGTCCCTGATAGGGATCTTTAAGGGAATAATAAATTATGATTATGATGATGATAATGTGGTAGCTTAGGGCTGTATGGTAATGACAGTGTGTTAACTATTACAGGAACAAGTTAAGGGATCAGTAATTGAGTGAGAAGAAACTATGTATGCGAACGAGGAGGATCCGCAAGGGGAAATACAGACGAGAGACATCAATGCTACTGCGTCATACCATTACAGGCGAAGCTTGAGTACCCCCCCCCCCTCCCCTCCCCCTATTATTTGGGAGGGGGTGGCCTCGACTCCGATACGTCAAGTCATAGTGAACGAATTTATCACGTCCGTACGAAGTCGTTCATTGCGGCCTGGGGCCACATAGCATTAGCGGTGACAACGCACATAGAGGGTGAAAATAGTGCTCCCGATTTATGGCCGCACTTGAGAGCTCTTGTAAGCTGCCGTTCCAATCCGACAGCGCTCTACCTGGCGGGTCGGGTTGAATCAAGTCACCCGCTCAGTCAGCCGGATTTAAAACGCTCCGGATGAGCGGGGTGAGCTGACTCAACCCGCGGCTCGACATCTACACATCGGCAACAGCTATGCCTGTAGTCGATCAAAACGCGATTCCGTGGGAAGCGAAGAAATGTGGAGCTGAACGTGGGGTTCAGCATGAGCGCCGAACAAATTAATGCGACAAGACTCAGATTTGGCTTGTTGAGCCCTCCGCCTACTCAGAAGGTCTTCTGAGTCGTTCTGCTGTGAAAGAAGTCAGCTCATCGCAGGCAAATCATGCTTTCTCCGAGCGTGCGCTACCTTTTCATATCTAACACTGTTCATTTTTAAGTAAGCTAAAAGCTGGCTTTTGCTTCATCATGGTCCGAATTGGCAAAAACTGTTGCCGCATGCATGTGTAGACGAATGACACATGTCTGGTCACCTTCAATGCCACTGGCGACAACCATCGATGTGGTAGCAAAGGCTACGGAAAATCGCGCGAGAGCTCTGTTCTTTTGACCGCGGACTATATCAGCTAGGTTCAGCTATTCTAACTTCCACTGCACTGTACAGTTTTAAGTGGGAAGAGTGCAAGTCCAAATATGCGCCGGGAGCCTGCGCTTGGTGCAAGCAGGATGTTCATCTCCTGGTGTGGGAGGCTCGTGAGCTTTCAGGGCTCGCGAGTGCAGACGTGCTGAATACAAGTAAGGCGTAGAGTATACGAGTGTTTACGAGAAATTATGTGGCGGCGAGCGATTTCGGGCTGAGCGCAGCGCGAACATTATTTCTGCTTCCCAAGCCTTCTCCGGCGTTAATGTTGCGTGAAACGCCTTCACTTCCTGGAAAAAAACTAAGGACCCCGTGTGCGCTGTCGTGAATGATGACTGCGTTTCAACCCAAAACGCTATAAACGCCGAGAAGACAACAAAATGATAGAATAACAAGTGGAGCGAACAATGTTTGCTTGCGAAATTCAGGAACCGCCGCTTCTGATTCCGTACATTAGACACCGCGCTGCTGGACATAATAAGTAACAATAACGGGCCCAGTTTGGAACACCGTACAATCTGATGCTGAGGAGCGTTCACAGCGTTGACACTCGCAAGCGTCTTTGGAAAGTGCACAATGAGCTCTGTCAAGGGTTTATCTTCCGTGGGCGGGGTGTGGGCAGTACTGAACAGATTGCTGAGAACATAAACATTGCAGAGCTGGGGGTCAATAAGACGCGCCCTGGAAACCGGCTCATTGTTAAACTGCAAGTCCATTTTTAGATCACCGGTTCTCACCACGGCACGCTTACGCATTCATCCTGTGCATTGAAAATGTTTCAACTTGGGAATGTTCACATGCCACACTGCGAAGCTAGTAAATGCTGCGTCACATGTCTGTTCGAACACATCGCGTTTACCCGTGCCGTTCGCTCCTCTACATTGGCGTAGAATGCGGTATATGCACATCGTTACATATTCATGAGGGCGATGACGCTGTAAGCACAGACCTGTTCGCCTCGCACTTCTCTCGCCTCGATTGAAAGTGACCGCTTCTTTTACGCCTGGCAAACCTTACCGCGTGCGCTTTGTTTTATGGGGTTTATCCCAAAGCGACTCAGACTGACAGACGCTTTAGTGGAGGGCTTCGGAAATTTCGACCACCTGGGGTTCTGTAACGTGCGCTGATATCGCACAGCACACGGGCGCCTAGCTTTTCGCCTCCATCGAAAAGCGACCGCCGCAGTTGTCGCAGGGGTTGTTGATTTACGCACAGTACGCGCGCACGCACCGCATGTATCATGGAACAGGAAACTATGGCGGAACTCTAACTCTTCCACAGCTCTTCACCTCCTTTTTTCTTATATTTAACCATCTTTTCTGCATAATTAGGGAGGTGCAGCCGCATCGGCAGTGCGGTCAACGAAAAATCAGGCGACGAGTCGCATTCCATGCTTTGATGGACGACATGGACGTATTTCGCGTCTTCTCCTCCGATCAAACACAACCAAATAAGTGTCCGTCGCATGTAATTGCAGTGAGCCATGTGCGAACATCCCGAGTCCTTTCGGTTCCAGGACTCTTTTTGAGAATTGGAAGAAGGGAGGTGATGAAGAGAATCGCGTGGAATGACTCGCCCCAAAGAATGACTGCTGCAGCGGTGAATCCATAGCTTACGTGCGTGCATGTGGCCATATGGATGTTCTCACTGCATCGACCTCTTAGGAGGAAGCTAAACGGTTGACGTTCCCCTCGTTACTTCCGGCTGCTTCAAGAGGCTGACGGATGTATTGGTTCACGAAACCGTTACAAGCGTGCGCAGCGTTTCGCAGGTCTTTCTTCAAGCACAAGTGGTACGCGAACATAGCTTCACACACAAAAAAGAAAACTACGTTTTCGAGCCGCCATTGAGCGTACCCACTAGCGGAACATCTCCTTCCAAAAGAACATGGCTTGATGCTATAAGGTTTCGGCACGATGGAATGCGTGCGCATAGCAGTTGTGGATCACTGTATTGGCTCACTTCCAGCGGACGAGTTTCAGACAAGGCTCAATTGTTAAACCCTCATGCTGGGCGCCTCATCATGAAGCGATACTTGAGTGCAGAAAGGATAAAGGGAGGTGTGCCTTTAACTTCCGCTAAAACCTCCCGCGCACACATGGCTGTTCTCGCACTTACACCTGTCGAAATGCGGCCGGCATAAAGGAAAGGTAAAGAACTGAGTTGCAAGAGCTGGATTTCGTGTGTCCTCACCGACATTATCCGCAGGCGAATAGCGTCGTTACTATGCACCGCAGTGCGTCTCACTACTGCCTGTTCTTTCGTTAGACAATATGTTCTTAACAATGAGTTCGCATTACCCTTCGCGTGCATTGAGGCCGCACATAATCCACCCGAAATGAGCGCGCGTTTGCGAGCTTATTTGGTAGGGAATGGCAGGTGTATGTGCCACTACCTCGTGTGTGTCACGCTCGCGCCAGAAGCCGCGCTACATGGTGGCATTCGCCGGTGGCTCTGCAGAGAAGCGCTGGCACCGTCCCACATATCGGCCTGGCTTCAGGAGGAGGACGGCCATCACAGCAGCAGCAGCCTCGACACCGAGAGGCGAGGTCAACGCACCGCGGGGCCGATGACAATGGAAACTCGGTCAGGCGAGCGCTCTTCAGCCACTGGACAGCGTCGGTGGACGCCGCGGCGGCGCTACTGTTGCTAGCGCGGCAGCGGCCAGCTTCGACGTTTCGGACGCAAGGCGTGACTGGGCGTGACAGCGGGGCGTCGTGAGTGGACTGCCACCACCAAACTGCGCCGAGGCCCCCCGTGGAGCCTGCACGACGACGACACGATCGCTCGTAACGTCTTGCGTGCGCTGCCTCGCACCATGGGAAGCCTATTGCTGTTTTTTTTTTTGTTATTTATTGTTTATAGGGGCACTGTTCGATGGCTTGTTATACAACGCGTACAAATTCATGCGGCGACCGCTTATATATACACGCGCTTTGATAATGCGACGGTGACGCGTTCGTGGAGCCGTGTAGCTTTGCGTAATAGCGCCAGCCGTTAGAGGGTATGCAGTAACAGCTCGTGCAAGCGGTATGCGTCCGCCGCGAAGTTCGCATAGCGAGCTGACTGATGCGGAATCTAAACGCGGTCGCGAAATGATTCTCTCTATGTCGTGCGTTCCATGCAGGTAAGAACAGCACTTCGGGTCGCCTTTTTCCGCCACTGCTTTCCAACCTTTGAGTGGAGTAAATGACGCACGCTTTTTCCCCCCTTCTCACTCTGTTCTTGTCAGAAAATATAGCGGAAATACTGGTGTCGTAACTATATACTTTACTCACAGAGAAAGTGTTTCCGCTTAAATCTCTACATACCTCTGCACAACCTCACAAGAACCACTCCCGCCCATTAGCCGTAGTTTATGCTTATAAGAGACATGGGGGCCTTTTCGCTTATAACTAAATATAACCACTCATAGCCAGAACACGCAAGTGTATGCTAGTTCCTAAAGACGCGCATGAGCGCTAAATATTGCAAGCAGAGAGCAAAGAAAGGTATCCGCGCATGTAGGCACAGGACTCACTATTTAAGCGCTGCGACATGTGGTTACCAAACGATCCGCTGGCTCTAACCAAAGCCATAGGTGTTGCCATCGATTTGCCGCTATTCAATTTACGCATGAGCCGTGCGCGTTCGCAGTTAGTCACTGGTAAACCTGGCGAAGACCCCAGAAGTGCCGAATGATCATCAGCATGGGTGCGGCTCCATCACATGCTGCGCCCGTTCGCCTTGAAGCTCCGGCTCCACACACGCCCAGCACTACGTGTATGGCAACAACATGGGGGACGCAGCCATTGGAAGCAGTCTCGGATGGTGCACGCAATCTATTATCGCCGTTATGCCGAAGCGTGTACACTGGCCGTCACTATAAGTCCACCCGGTTATTATGCAACGCCCGGCTGACACTGCGTTACGTAAACATGCCCGTGAACACGATACCCTTCGGCACAGACTGCTCGAACAAACCATGGGCGGTTGCGGGGTCCCAAGTTTAGTTGTGTCTGTGGCTGCCAGTGCTCGGTGGGAACGCGTACTTTTGTGTCATGCGGCGCGTCACCAGCCAGTCACTTCCGTTCCAAAGCTTTCTCACTGTTGCGATGGTTCTAAAGGTGAACCTCGAGTAATGCACAGTTATTGTCACCCTGCCTGCTTGCATGCCGTTTCTCTTTTCCTTTTACCATTAGCCTAACTCTGACCTCGCTTTACTTTTATCGCAATTAAACCGTTTACTCGCCGCCGTTTATCTTTTTCTTCTCAGTATTTGAAAGTCGTGCAACCATGTGCGAAAGTTGGCCCTTTCTCTCCCTCCTCCTGGTGAGAAATTTATGTAGAAGGACCATATTGAGCCCAATTTCCCCAAGGAAAATGTCACTAGTTCAAATACGACTAGTTCCGGCTTACTCGTAAATCCGCCTTTTCCAATAACTACTGCAATAAATAATTCAGACAAAGCACCACAAACATGAACTTCTAGGCTCAAACATGTTGTTCTGTGTTTTGGTTAAGCTCCATGAAGGTCTCTACTTGTTTCGTATATTTTAAAAATTTGGACGCTTTAACTTGAAGCAGCTCGTCAATAGCAACCGGTGGGACCCCTTACGGCGACGCGGCACACCGACTTGGTTTTCGAACCTGCCTTCAGATAAGGCTGGCCCGCTGCACTGCTTAGCAAGTATTACAAAAATGTACTATCGGGGACAAGGAAAACGCGAACGGCAACCGAAGCTTTCTTATCGGCCATTAGTTTCAGACCATAGTTATGAAAGCTGAACTTGGGTCTTTTCACGTGTGTAAGGCAGTCATTCACATCGCGCTCCTAGTCCGAAATCTCCAGACGCTTGTTTCAGGCGCTTTCCCTTAACGGTACATCCAAATAATGTATAGATGCGGTCCGGATGTCTTCCGTGAAAAAACACGGACACATACTTTGATGGAATGCTAACTACGCGCTCAATTGACCGAGAAATAAGTGACTGCATTCATTCTACGCCTCTGCCACTGCAAGCACCTCTGGAACGATCGTTTCGTAATGTAACGACTGCTACTAAAAGAAACAAAATTAGTTGTGGTTTAACCCTAGTTGAATTCAACGGCGGAAGTTTCTTTTGCCTGCTACAATCACCCCTATCACGCCTATCAGTGTAAGGTGCTACATTATTGGGAACACTTAAGCTCATCATTTATGGGTATGACGCGAGAGCGTAAGCTACCAGCACACATATTAATGAAAAGGGTTCAATGCTGCTGAACCGAATGTGGAGCGAAAGCATTAGCTTCTTCTGATGCTGATGCGGCCATTCCCCTTTCTATCGGGGGATCACAAAGTTCTCGATCAGGCCAGGAGAGAAATTTAACAGTCTTCTCTGTTGCGCCACCAGTCCTCGAGGCGGCGCTTTGTCGTCTCCACTGCCCTCATGATTACCCTAGTCTCTTCGGGTAGTGACGTCGACTGTAGACCGAGTGCTGTCAAAAGCGCTTCCGTTGGTGTTGTAGCTGTTGTAGTGGGGGCGGGTCGCAGTTCTGGGCACTCGATCACTACATGTTGGATAGTCTCGTCGGCCGCGCCGCACCTGGGGCACCGGGTATCCAAGCCCTCGGTGTATTTGGCTCGTATTGTCCTTGTGCGTAGCACGCCGCTCCGTGCCTCGCAAAGCAGCCCGCTACCTCGTGTGTTGTCGTAGAGGTTTTCTTTAGTGATGGTATGCTTGGCACTGGAGTATACCGCCAGAGATGACTTCGCCTGTGTTTCTCTGAGCCATCTCTCTGTTTCCGCTTCCCGAACCTGGTTGTGGATCTCCTTTCTGCAAAGGACGACCATCCGAGGTCGCCCTGTACGGCCTCGTTCGTGACATATCCATGGACTCCCAGCGCAAGGCGGCCAGCCTCGCGTTGGCGGACCTCGAGGGCCCCCCGTGTAGCTGAAGAGATGCACAGTATGGAGTTTCCGTAGGTGAGCCCAGGTACGGCCACCAACTTCCACAGGGCCCTAACAACCTCGAAACGGCTAAACGTCCACAGCGCCCTGGAGCCAAGGAGCGCTCTCCTCGCCAATGCCTTGGCGCGGAGCTTTGTTTCATATTCCTTCAGATACGCTCTCTCAGCAGTGAGTTCGACGCCGAGGTACTTGTATACCGTTGTCCAGGTAATCTCGGTTCCCTGGAGCCGCATGGTTGGCTTCTCGCCTCCTGATTTAATAATATTGGGCTCCAGGAGCGCCGATTTCCTGGCGTTGAAACTCATGCCAAGGTCTGAACCCTCCTCCGAGCATATATCCAGCAGGGTCTGGAGGTCAGGGACTGAGTCCGCCATCAAAACGATGTCGTCAGCATATAGCAGGGCTGGGATGCGGCGATGCTGGGAAATACCATTTTCCATGTATGTGAGGTCTTCTTCTTCTTCTTCTTCCTTGATATTTGGCACATACCCACGAAGGGGGATTGGCCAGGGTTCAGTGTGGACTGCCAAATGTCCTACACAAACTGTATTAGTGCATTTAAGTAATTAACAATTAAACAAAAACATAAGATTTAAGATCACAAAAGTTATTGAAAGAAAAATATGAAGCAAAAATTTGAAATTTGCAGGGGACCGAGCGTTTCTTTTTCTTCTTCTTCTTCTACTTCTTCTTCGCGGCTGTTGAAGGTCAAACGTGGCCCTTCCCGGGACTACGCGACGGGCCGAAACCTAGCGTAGTATTGCTGTCGCAATAAAAACAGTAGTCTGGGCAAGTCTCCTGAGCAGGCGCAGTGGCCGGGTCGTGGCCATATGGCAGACATATTGCACCCATATAGGGCGATATGCTAGGAGCAATCGAATGGTTATGTTTCGTTGCACGTCGATGGACGACTGCAGCAGCATACGGTTCCCCACACTGCCCTTGCTGAGCCAGTGAGACGTACCTGTGGTCTCTGATAACTACTGGGAAACGCAAGACGAGGCATGTTGTCGGTCTCAAATTTCGCACCAGCCATCGCAAGTAAAGGCTTCTACATCGTATGCATGCATACGACTGAAATCACCTTGCATATGGCGATATCACCATATATCCCCACTGCTCCATTTTTATGTGGTTTCCTCTCTCAGTCTCCACCTTTCGTGAAATGAAAGTGTTTTCTCTACGTCGCATTAAAAAGAGCACGGGGTCACCATTCGTATGCACGGGAAACGGTGATGGGCGACCGGGTCTCTGATGTACATCACTGCACAGTACTGAGCCCTATTTTGTACGACAGCACACTACAGAAGTCGACTGACGGCATTGCTATAGCTCTACAGCTACGCGGCCGTAGGCAGCATCGTACCGGAAAAACCCCCGCCGACACGCGTCATGTAGAGTTGATTCGTAACTCAACGGCGTCAGCACGGCTGGCCTGTTGGACCCCCGAGCACTTCCGCCGTCGACCACCGCATGCGGCGGCTGTGTCTCCTGTCCACACACACACACACGTAACGGGTCGGCGTCGACGCCCAGGGAAGAGGTGAAGAAGGCTCGCGCCGCCGCATGACTGGCGCCGTCGCTGGTGCAGCACACGCCGGTGGTGAACCGTCAAGGCCGACTGAGCGCCCGTCCTGCGGTCGCCGATCTCGGAACAATGGCCGATTAGCATGGGCCATTACACTTTCAGATTTGCTGCACCAGTCGTCACCTTCGCGTACATGATGTCGAGTTCCCGGCGGGAAACTGAGATTCGGCCGCGAAGTCAGCTTTGTACGAAGTGACTTCTCCGCGTTTTGAGAGAAGGAGCCGTCAGTTGACCGCTGAAACGGATAAGCACCACGGAAGGACCTAGACTGCACACTACTTCGCGGAGGATGCATGCGATGAACATCGGCTTCGTCATCCCAGCTTCCAAGTGGTCTAATAGAAGTCAGAGGTTCCCACCGTACCGACTATAAAACTCTCCATGGAAAGCATGTGTTAGAATTCCGGCATTATTACTGATTCAAAATTTATATGTTCTAAAGGTTGCTGTATTGCATCAGCTATACAAATTAACGGACTATCACGCCACATGTGGCATCCATATGAGCCGTTCCGGGTTATTCAAATCATGGATATGTATCTGCAGCCCAACTTCATTTTTCTCGCCATCCACGCAGAGAAAAAAAAAAAACAAAGGGGGGGGGGGGGGGGGGGGGGTTGTACTATAACCTTACCCCGACACTTTCTTTGGGGGTTCTGCCAGTTGCCCATTTCATGATATCGTCCACCAAACTTACATTCTTCCCCTTTTAAACAATGTTTACAAGCTCCATGGCCGTGATTTATACTCTACAGTACGACTCTTCTCGAAGCTCACGACCAACTCAATAGTGTTTATGAAGGGAAGTTTTGGGCCAGTTGGTCCGGCATATTGTGGAAGATGGGAACCGCGACTTCAAACAAAAACTGAGAGAAGCGGACAGGACGAGCGGGAACTTGCAGCTGAGGTGTATTGGAGCAGCAACCTTAGCAGTAAAAGGGACCCTGCGTCGTGATTTCCTTTTGCTGATACGGGTGTTTTTCCAATAAACCTCAGTTCCTAGCCACCGCTCGTCCTGTCCACTTCTTGTCTCCGTCCTGTTTGAAGTCGCTGTTCATACCCCCCCCCCCCCCCCTCAAAAGAACTCAATAGCGATTTCCTTCTCATCGAACCGCTAAGCCTTTAAGTGGTCACGCTGGGATTAATGCATTGAGATGGCGCATCAGCTGACCTGCGGTATATGCACTCTACACTATAGTCACTTTTGATCTCCGGATCAGGTTTACCGTGTGGTGACGAAGCACTTCTCTATAAGAAGTATAGTAACACCACTCTCATTTGCGCGGAATTCCTGCAGATGCTTCTTTTCCTCGACCTGAATTCCATTGTTTAGCCGTCGTGGATGGATTCCACAACACGATAGTCAGTGCGTCGATTCCAAATTTGAAGGATTCCCTGCAAGCTGAAGAAGCAGCAATTGCCCTAGCAATCACACACTCCTCTGCTGAGTATATCTTCTCAGACTCCAAAACAGCAATTAGTAATTATGCCCATCGCAAAATCCACTCCCCGGCCGCAAACATTCTAGCATCATCCCCTCCACCGAATCACCTCATCACCCTCCTCTGGGTCCCTGCGCACAGCGAACACCCAGGCAACACGGCCGCTCACTCCCAAGCCCGAGCACTCGTCAACCGGGCTGAGAGCGACCTGGTGCCTTCGTCTCGCAGTGCCAGAGATCGGCTTCTTAACTACCACGACCTCACCGTATTTTATACAAATTCCCGCCTGCTGTACCCTCCTCCGCATAAATCTCTTCCCAAAAGCGACCAGGCTTTCTGGCGCAGACTTCAGACGGCCACAGTCATGACCCCTTTCCTTCTCTCTATTATAAACCGTGGCGAAACCTCTCCTCACTGCCACTTGTGTCCTAGCACCAGAGCCGACTTTACTCACGTCTTCCTGAACTGCCCGAACAAACCCAAGCCCCCGTGGCAAGGGCCAAGACATCAGGAGCGATGGGAGGCTGCTCTGCGCAGCTCGCTGCCGGAGGTACAGCTTCTGACAGTGAGCTGGCCCGAGGGGTCGCCGAAACTCAAAAGTGCCCGGCCATCTAGAGCGGCCTGAGGGTCCATCGTCGTCCTGATCCCTCACTTCCCTTTACCCCCCCCCCCCCCTTGGTTCTTTTTTTTTTTTGAATCATTAAAGTTGCTACCTACCTACGCATACCTCCATCAAAAAGCTCAGTTGAACACATTCAGCCTGATTATTGTGAAGTCAGATGCGTTCCGAGCTCCCTGTCCAAACAGTCCCCAACCGTAAGCCAACGCAGATCATTTCCGCTTCCCTTTTTATATAGCCCTGCAATCCCTCCAGCTGGCTAGGATCGGCACACCTGGCCGACCTACTAGCCCTGATGCTGCAGGAAGAAGATTTGCTGGGCGCTTAATTTGTCGCCACATGAAGTGTTATTCTCTCTGTATATAGCTGCAGAAGGCCACTGATATCGGAATTTCTAGCTTAAGGTTGGCGTTAAAATCTGCTAACACGTAGAAATATGCTGCAGTAGGACTTTTTGACGGGTTAGTTGGTACATGATCTGCACTTCTGTCCTTTTGTGTCGTTCTTCCTGTGGTGTTTTGTCAGCGCTATAAGAATCAAGAACACGTAGAAAGGGACAAGGTGAGTTATTGAATATTGCCACTGGGGTCCTTGACTGGCGGTCGCCGCCTAAACGTGATAGCAAACAACGCGATTCCGATGTCCGCTATGGCAGCTCAGCTATTGCGGCGTTCGGCTGCAGATGAACGTGGGTTCGGCAGACACGTTTCCCTTCATACTGAAAGGCGCGTTTCGATGCAGGCCAAATACAAAAGCACTTGTGTATTAAAAATGCAGTGCGTGTTATAAAGTACCGACATTGGCTGAAATGAATTCGCTGTATCGTGTGTTTCACAGGATAGGCGTAGTTTCTCTGTGTGCCGGTACATCGGTTAAATAATATCACGCTTCAAACTACCTACTCGTCGTTGTTGTAGTCTGCATCGTCAAGTGAAAAGGAAAAGCCGTGCGGCAGCCTATTGAGGGCCCTTTATCGTTTTGTGAAAATGTGCCCATCGCACGTACCCATCCTGGTCACGTATACAGTGCCGTCCCGCGTAATGTTATGTAATTTGTGCGTGTATCCATGAGACAGTACAGCGGGTACACCGACGTATACAACAGAATTTGCGGGAGCGCGACGCATTTCGCTCCTGACAGGCTGGCTGGACGACTAGGCATTCTTATGACTCTACTCAGAGTACAGGCGGATTTCTAGAAAGGTGATGTTGGAACCGGTGACCGCTTGCCTGTGGAGACGTGTTCGCACCGTTGTTCAGCAGCATTCGCTACTATTTGGACCAGGCAGCACTCATGGAATCAGCAGCCGACATCTGACTAAGACGATCACGTTGGAAAGAGCCTTCAATGAACTTTCTAAATGAACCCCGTGTGGAATCTCCTAGTTTTTCTGTACTTCTGAATCTGTACCAAAAATGTAAAAACAAGCAGTTTGATATTCTCGTCCGAATTGTGCCCCCTCATTAGCGCTGGGCTTCCTGCCTTTCATTCCGGTGCACAACTGGCAGAATACATCAGCGAACGGCACCCGAGTTGACACGTTCACAAACCGCTGTAACGAAGCAGCCCCCGCACGTCAAGATCTTTATGGCGTCAGAATTGATGGTGCATACATATCGATCATAAGTTTGGCCTCCAGCGTAGCGCACTAGTGCAGCTTCGTCGCAACAGGTGCATCGCATATAGAGCTGTTGTAATGAGTCTTCCATTCACGGTTTGATGATGTAGGTATGGGTTTAGCTAGCTGTATCTGGAGCGGTTGAATAGCGGCTTCGTTGCGTCTTACGCAACATTGTATACGAAGGTTGGTTTGCCCATAATGCTATGAAGACCGAGCACTCAATTTCAACGTTATTCACGGGGTTCATAACTGGGCC
>JAJIZL010125332.1:72935-84815 GCA_023969395.1 Amblyomma maculatum
CACACACACACACACACACACACACACACACACACACACACACGAAAGATCGGTCTCCGATCGAAACGTCGAGTGAAATGAAAAATAAAAAATGTTTCCTTTAATGAAGCGTATACTTCGCTATATACTCTTTTAGCAGTCTAGTACGTTATGTTATCGCAACCTATATATATATATATTATTGTTATCATTATTAAGCAAGCAGGCAGATTTTCGAAGTCTGTTATTAACTTTTTTTTTCTGCTTTCTAGCGGTGTTTCCAGCAATATATATATATATATATATATATATATATATATCACACGAATCTTTCTGGTACTCAATGAAAAAATTCGATCGTTACAATGTCACGATTTCCATCCCACTGCGACACTTTGTAAGACAATTTATAAATGCCCATAAGAGAATGACTGTACATGTTTTCCGTTGGAAGCCTTACTAGGGTTTGTATTCCGAGTTTGCGTCGTTACTGGAAGTGCCGCTATGTCCGTGACTTCACATCATCCGATGGCTGGAAACGCCGGAACCGGATGTCATTTCCACTTTCGGTGTTTCCACCAGTCGGATGATTCGAGGTCACTGAGATAGCGACACTTTCGATAACGACGCAAACTCGGAATACGGGCCTAGACGTCTTTCCTGAGGCTTGCGAAAAACTATTTGGACGAATAAGTTCTAAACTGTGAAGAGAAAAATGGTGAGCGGAGCCAGAAGAGGGAAAACCCGCAGACTATAGTTACTAAAAACGTAATGCAGACACAGAAGTAACGAATAGACAAAAGAACCGTCTTTCGCAATGAGTCTGGCCGTGTGTTTCTTCGGAATGTTTGCGCGTAAACTTTGTAGAATGAAGAGGTCAAAGTCGGGAAGTGTACACTGCACCAATGTACGAGTTCTGTGCGAGGCACAGGAGGCTGATGCAAGGAAGGAATTCTCCTCACGTGCCCAGCCCAACGCCGCAATCGCCTTCATACTCTGGCTTGGGACATTTGGATAACCCGATGCGCAATATAGTGGCGCACAAGCAAAGTTGTCCGTGCTTGCAGCTGTAGCTGTGAGCACCATTAGCTGTGATACGTGTTGTCTGATTTGTACTTCTCGAATGAACATGTGCTATTAGTTGTGATCTCGGACATTACGCACATGTAGAATAGGAGGACAAAATTTTAATAAAGCAACAAGGAGTTGTGAAATTCACAGAATGAAAGTGTCAAATGTCAAAAAATAAAAAAAAATAAAAGCCAATCCAAACACACTCGGGACATTCCAGAAAGAGTGATTATGTGGACTTACGTTACTAGCAGGTAAAGATGTAAAACCTTTAGTTGTTTAGTAAATTCTAGACTAACTATTGAAGAGAGCTCTGGAGGAAAAAGAAACATATATAGAGCTGCACTACGCTAGCTGCAGTAAATGCATTTCCACCAACCGCGAATGTAACTCGTAACAACCTTACTATGCTCTTCTTCCAAAGGGGCTTTCCATAAAACACAGGTATTCTGTTAAAACTATTCATACGACCTTCCCCCGTATCCCAGATTCGCATGGGCACACACATACCCTCTCCTTCGATATATGGTAATTGGTGGTTCTGGTGCTGAACTGTTTTACGTTTAAACAATTATAGTTGTCCCGTTGATATTTAGGGTAGCTTAAGGAATGCGTTAACAACGTATCTGCGTGATTGAAGAAACGCTAGAAAAAAATATCACTCATGACATTTCACCTTTCCTTTTACAAAAACGCTACTTAATCTGCATGCACCACTAGTTGCTCGGAATCTCAGCAAAAGAAAACACACAATATCTTACTCAAAAACTCATCTCAGAGGCTATTCAGGAATGACTGGTGAACGCGGTCTAAAATTTGGCCATGGCTTAGCTAGCTAGGCCAGGATATACGTAGCGAAAGCATGTGTGCCTGGCGCTGGGCTGCCTTTCCAATTCAATCTAATCTCATCCAATCCAATCCAGTGTAATCTAATACAATAAAGTCTATGATCTAATCCAATCCAAAATAATGCAGCCTAATCAAATCCAGTCCAATCAAGTACAGTTCACTCCAGTCAAATACAATCCGATCCTGTCCAATTCAATGGAAACCTGTCCAATCCATGCCAGTCCAATCTAATCTAGTCCAATCCAATCCTGTCCATTGCTGAGAACACACTCGCCCGAAAGGCGCCGCTGACTAGCCTATCATCATCACTACTATCATCCTCACGCTAAAGAAGGAGAATTAAGATGTGCTACTCACGATCTCGGGAGTGGCGTAGAAAAACCTTGAAACAAGCTGATGAACTAACAAGTGCTGAAGACCCGCATCACCAGCCTCCAGAGGTAGAAACACATTGTCTCGGCACACATAGGCTCCCATTGAGAGCGCCACATAAAAGTAGCAAAACTTGTATGCATGGACTGTACATACTTTATTTCTTGCACAATGCAACACCTGCAAGACATAGATGAGCTTCGAAATAAAGAAGACATTGCAAACTTGTCCTCGTGCAAATAGAGACAGTTCCCTACCCATCCAAACCTGGGTTTGTCACCTAACTGACGAAATCTGAGAACCCCAGTGAGGCCCACTATTGCGATGTTGTTATTCTTTAAAACAGCAAGCCATCCCTTCCTTCTAGATATGTTTAATAGACGATTAAGTGCCCATATGCCTAGCTTGTTTGCGCCCACTGGCCATAGGAGCGAGGGTCCTTTGTGGGGTTTTCTCAAGGAAGTTGCCGACACATTCCAATTAATCACCGTAAACTTTTTCTTAGAATACCCATACAGCCTATCCAGAAGACAGATGACAAAAGTTCTTATTGAGACATTATTTCCTGTGCCTATGTATCGGCAGCCTTCCCTCCCCTTCCTATACAATAGTGTATTAAAGCGGGTTCAACGGATATATATATATATATATATATATATCAGCACACGCAGAGTGTTTTTTAAACTGCTCACATTAACCTTACCTGTCAAAATATGGCTTCGTGCAAAAGGGACTTTTGTGCCATGGTTAGTGCACTGTCTCCTGTGTCAGCAGCCGGAAACTATGGATCATTGCTTTGTGTATTGCCATGATGCAGTGTTTTGTTGTTTTTCTGGAGGGGGGGGGGGGGACATTATTCAACGGACTCTCAAAAAGGACAGTATATTACACCTTATACTATACCATTTTTTTCCTGCAATGGAAGTTTCTGAGGTGCCATGTGACCTTTTTGTGCTCATGGGACTGTTTAGCACGTGGAATAGCCGCATGACAGATCGCCACGCAGAGCCACCACGTTCATCGAAGTCTCTGTTCAGAGAGCAGTGTGCTATGGTGCGGGGGTTATATGCTGCGCAGGATCGACCTCCTTTCTGGTTAACTTTACTAGATGCGTGTATATGTTTTCCGGAATTTCGATGTGTGGGCAAAGTGAGAGCCCGATGCTGGTGTGATTGTACATGACAGGTTGCGGGATGCGACCTGGTTAAATCGAGCTAGAAATACTCCATGCAATAAAGAAACAAAAAAATCCCGGGCGTGGCGCGGCTGGTCAAAGCGCTCAGCTGGGGATCCAAGGGTAGGAGGTTTATTGCCGTTGGAGACGATTTCTTTTTTTTTTTTTTTTTTAGGAGGCCGGTCCAGCATAAAATTAGCAGTGGCTTAGCTCGGCTATGCCATTCGAATCATGATTGCAAGTCCATGTTGGTCTGGTTGTCTAGCTGTGTTGTTGTTGCATTAATGACGAGACGTCTTCTTCTTATGGTTGCTTCTTGATTGCCAGATGGCGCGGCGTCCGCCAGCTGCGGCGGTTGCTAGGCAACAGCTATGTGCCTCCTCGGAGCTATGTGCCTCCATGACATCACTCTCCAATCTACTGCCTGCGCAATATCAACGCGCAGTACCGTCATCTTTCCCACCATGGAGGTTTGCTTCATGGCAAATTTCGACAACTATACCTGGCATCAAAAGAAAAGCCCGCACCCCAGGACCCGCACTTAAATACTTCGCCCTTGAGCACATCTGTGCACGCTACAGTCATCATTGCCACATCTATACTGATGGCTCTGTCACAGCTATTTCTTCATCCATCGGCGTGTGGATACCATCAATGCACACCACAATCTCGGCAACACTCAGTCATCGCACTTCAGCTGTGGCTACTGAGTTAACAGCTCTGAGAGAAGCAAATATATATATTCTACAACAACGCCCTGCAGCATGGGTTATCTTCAGCGATTGTCGCGCTGCACTACAATTGCTTAAATCATCAAGAATTCAGGAAGAGCTCGTCATAGACATAAATAAGCTACACACAGAGGCCTACGACCTGAGTCACAGCATTGTGCTACAGTGGTTACCTGCTCACTGCGGCATCGCGGGCAACGACCTCGCAGACGCCGCTGCAAAATAACTAAAATATTCCGCAAGGACAATTTCAATACCATTCTCACGAAGAGATGCAGCAAGACTTGTAGCAACTGAATCATGGCGATTGCAACGCTCTCTGTGGTGTGACCCGAACCATCAATATCGACCTCTACACCGAATAGATCCCACTTGCGTCTTTCGAATTCCTCACAATTTGAATAGGTGGCATCGAAACTGTCTACACAGAATCCGCTTAAATGTGTCATACACAAACTACTTCCTACATAAAATAGGCATAGCGAGCAGGCCTCTGTGCTCTACATGTGATGTGTGTGAAAATTTTGAACATTTGGTAACCTCCTGTCAACGGTTTACTGCACATCGCAGGACACTGCGCAATAATTTAAGCTTACCTAAAGAAACAACCTTGCGCCTTGAACATGTCCTGGGTCCTTGGTGCGACGGATCGTCTGCTGCGCGAGCTACCAAGGCCTAACTAACTTTTCTGAAGGACACAGGGTTGATTAATACCCTTTAAAACTCATCTGTGTGTGATTATGTGCGTATGAAAGTTAACTTTTCTTAAGGACACAGGGTTGATCAATACCCTTTAAAACTCATCTGTGTGTGCTTATGTGCGTGTGAAAGTGTGCGACACCGATTCTCTTTTTTTTCTCATTTATTTACCCTTCCCCTCCCACAATCTGTCACCCTCATCAGGAGTAGCATGCTAGGCTTACCACCAGGCAGACATCTCCTGTTGCCATTAACATATATATCTATCTATCTCCTCGGAGCACCGCCACAGCGAAATCGTAAGTTCGTGGCCAATTTTCCTTTGGCTACAAAATTCATGATCTATAAATCCGTAGCTCATTCCGCATTTTTAAAGGTATTTGCGCGACCATGCTCTCTATGCGTAGACGAGCAAGGGCCCGGACTCCCGTCACTGTTAGCAGTGATAAGCTTCAACCGTCATTGTTACCCAGACAGTGCTTTGGCACAGCGGGCGCAAAATGTGGTCCGCGAATATCTGCTGCTGAAGCCTTGGAATGCATTTCTGCTTTGAAAACAGCAATTCCGAGGAAGCACGGGGAAGAGAAAACAAAGCGGAACTAACGACACCGCGATGAACAACCATTGTGTTGTTGAATGTCACTTACACTTACTACAACGAAGCTGTGCACGACTTCGACCTCGGAACAGTGCTTCGCCTATGCCAAGGCTGCTGGATGCTTCTCCGATCGCAGCCAAAGTTCAGGAGCAATGAGCCGTGAACATGTTTGTGCATCATGCATCGATATTTGGCGGTGGAAAATACGAACGACGACGTAAAGCACTCGCAACAAACAACAGTGCCTGCGTAACATAAGCCCAGGACGACTCAGCATGCATGGGCGCCAGTGCGGGCGTTGACCCTGCTCCTGCGCCTGAAAGTGGACGCGCTGTCATTGGGAAGCGCACATTCGCTTCACGCATCAATGGTCGCGGGTCCGGCCAACGTACGTGGGCAGTGCTCCTATGGGTTGTTGGTGCTCTGTTGGCACAGCGACCACCTCTCTTGGTGGTTGATTGCCGCTGGACGCCTGGCGCGTTTCTTCGTGCAATTCCGACGCCGTGGCTCGGCAGGCGATAGACCGACCGTGGGAACCCAGGAGCGCTATCGGCGGGAACGACGGTTTAGAAAGCGAAATAGCGCCGAGATTCGAATAACCCCTGCCACCCAATAGCTACCGCCGTTCTTTTTTTTTTTTTTTTTCCTTTGTGCTTCATGGTCAAGAGTTTCGGCAGAGCACGCGTGACGCTATGTGGTGTCGTTATCCTTTAGTGACGTCACAATTCCCAGCTTTCATGGTTGTATTTATAGCTGAGGATTTAAGACTATTTAAAGATATAGTAGAGTGTGGGCGTAGTTGTCATGAAATAAGCAGAAAGAAAAAACGGTGAGATTTGTTGATGTAAATTTATGAGAGATCTAAGAAAGGTACGCAGCTAAGGCGCTTAGGCGCAGCAAATGCCAGCTACCCTGCCTGACTCCCGACGAGTCTTCACGACGTCACGTCACCATTAACGCCTTACTCCATGCAGTCCTTTGAGACACGGAAGCATTCGTGCGAGACCCTGAGGTGCCGTTTGCGATCTCCACAGACGCGGGATGATGACCACATTTCGAGCATATCGCTGCTGCGTGAGTTCCTCGCTTCGAAGCACTCTCCTCTTAACCAAAAGGGCATGCGGATCGCACGAAACTCGCAGTGCAGTTCCGTTTCGCGCGTCTTTGCTCCAGACTTTGAGCGACTTTCTACGGAGCATTGCAGGCTCTACACGCTCTGCGCATTTGGGCAGAGAGAGAGAGAGAAAGAGAGAGCAAGAAAAAAAAAAGAGGCTACATAGCTAAAAAAGATAAGGATAATCTTGTACAGCACGCAACATCAAACGAGGACGTCACGCCGCGTCCTGGAGTGCACGTAAGCACGGCGCAGGTCTCCTCTCTATAGACACGCCGATATCCGGCATATAAACAGGTGAATGAAAAGGAGCAGAGAAAAAAAAAATGAAAACCCAGAAACGCACGCATCTGGCGTCGTTGTCGTGGTAAGTATAACGACTCGCATTCAACGCCCGTTTGAGGGGCGGCAAAAGTCTCGGTGAAAACAGTGCCTTGGAGAAAACAGATTATACACCCGACGCCGTTATAGTGCGCACGTACTACCCGTACATCTGTCTCCGGAGAAGCAAGCCGTGCGCAGAAACGTGAAGAAGGAAGGATATTCCCCCCCTCCCTTCTCAAGCCACCACCAAACCGCTGTGTTTTTTCCTCGGTCGGATGCTTTCATTTCTCGGTTCGTTCGCGCACCATTACGCGGCGCGTGCCAGCTCGATTACATGCGCGTGCGCGCCCGTTCCAGATTCTCCCTCGCTGACTGCGTGCGTCTCGGAACCTCGCTGCAGGTCTTCGTTCACGTCCACCAAGGGGCTTCGCTTGCCCGTGCTTGCCTGCCTTCCTGCGCTCGTATCGCCCCCGGTCTCGCCGTAAACGCCTCGCTCGGACGAAATTGTGGAAGAACTGCGTGGAGAGAGGCCGCGAAGAACGACGGTGTAGCGTTTGACCGTTTAACACTCGGCCACCGTTTCTACGTTTGAGGGCAAGAAAAACAACGTGAGATGTGCGTGTTACTTGCTCGAATTCTTCCTGCTTTTGACTCTGGCGCCCAGTTTTCAATAGAAGCAATTACGCGCTCATCTGGCAACTTTTACCTTCTAGCGCTAACAACAGCGCTAGGCAGCTGGACAAACAATTTATCCTTACTGGGGCTAGACGCGCGGCTTGTTTGCAGTTCTGAACAATGAAACGGTGCCTGTAGGGACAAGGGAAGTAACAGCAGGATGCAGCGCGCTGATATAGTGGCCAGTTCAGGAGCGTTTGTTGCTCCATTTTTCTTTCTTCGGACGTGCGTAGCCAACCATTGTGTCAGCGGCGCCTCATATGTTTGCCATATTCTAGACGATCATTGGGTCAGAGTTAGTTGATGTTGCAGGCTCACATATACCGTAACGCTGTTATTTCGGGCATGTGACCAGTTCGCGACGACGTGCACATCCAGTACGAATGCTCACTCAGTGTATCATATCCTCAGGTTGCCATCCACTGCTTCTCTCTTCCTTGGCACTTCGTTATAGTCGCTGCCTCTGGGACTGGCTTATACAATAAGCAGTGAGTATTTGCAAGTCCTCTCGACGTCGACGGACAAGCTAATGTTTTGATTTCGTGTCGTCGGAGCGGCACCGAAGTAACAACCGCAGCTACGTTGGCATCGGTGAATTCTTGTGGGGTCGGATCTCTCTTAAGGAAGCATCGTATACTTGGGGTTAATCTGAAATGACAGACTTGTTCGTAGGTGTTATCGACATCATTCCTTGCTCAACAAACGGCGGTTTCTATATGCTGCAAGCCTGTTAAAAACCGATAAAGACAGGCAGCGCTCAGTGAGTTTCGAGTACCCACTGATGACCTGTCTGTGCAGGGTGCAAGTTCAGCTCGTTATACGAGGTTTTTTCCTGCGTCTTTTTGCAGAGCTCTCATTTTTTGGGAGATGCGTTTTACGCATTTGCATATATTAAATTCCACCGAAGTTGTATCGTGCAGAGTCCACTCAGCGCCACCGCTATTCTGCTGCTGTCCAACAGACCAAAACAGGATCCCACACTATATATATAGTCACTGTCCCGATGCAAGTGAAACACGCTGCTGCTTTCTTGCAGCGCTTTTTTTTCTTTTTCTTTTTGCATTTGTGCATACAGACAATAAAAAACACTCTTTTTGTCCTGCAGTTTGGTTTGGTTTGTAGGGTTTAACGTCCCAAAGCGACTCAGGCTATGAGAGACGCCGTAGTGGAGGTCTCCGGAAATTTCGACCACCTGGGGTTCTTTAACCTGCACTGACATCGCACAGCACACGGACGCTTTTCTTTTCGCCTCCATCGAAAAGCTGCCGCCGAAGCCGGGATTAGATCCCGCATCCATGGGCACAGTAGTCGAGCGCCGTAAACATTGCACCACCCGGCGGTGCTCGAAGCATATATATAAGGGGAAAACCCTACATATAGGTGAAATGCCAGCTTCAGGTAGAACCCTTATAAACCTGAATGCCGCTTCGATAGCATATCAGCACAGCTTCGCACAGGCAGACGTTTCGAAGGAGATGCAGCGCAGCCCTCCCAAGCATTTGTCGATCGGTGCGAGTAGCCCTTTTCGCACGTTCCGCGCACATGGTTACGATGGACACCCAGATATCAACTAAGTTTGTCTAAAGAAAAATAAAAGGCGTCTGTAGATCGTAACGAATTAGTTTCGACAAGGAGTAAGCCGAAATATTACTGGGAGAGAGAGAAAGGTATTTAATGTAAGAAAAGATGAAGAGGTCGGCCGGTAAAATTATAAATAAATAGACTGGGGAAGGGGAAAAGGGAAGTAAAGGAAGCAATAAAGTGACAAGCAGCTGCCAAAAACCAAAGGGTAGTAGATAGATAACTGACGAAACGACATGCACATATCTCTCTCGCGCACTCTCATCGTGAAGACCCGTCTCCCCAGGACTCCGTGCGCGAGTATGCAAACACGCTGCGGCGGCGCGTTAATCTGCCATCGGAGATGCGACTAGAGTCGAATGCCTTTCGATCGTGCTCTCAAGGAGCCGTGCATGCAAAGCTTGGATCGAGAAAGCCGACACACAGTGATCCCGACTTCGTAGCCGACCGAGGCCGAACGGAATCTCAGTTGCAATCGGTCTTCTAAAGGTCAGGGTGATCCGCGCCGCTTCGTGTGCGCATCTGCTCCGAGCCCGTCTGACCAGGGCGCATGCCATTTCCCGTGATTTACATAGCGCGCGACCAGCAGTCTTACCATGCATCTCAAGCGGTGATGAACAGCAACCGATCATGCTGGCCCTCTTTTTTTTTTTTTGTCAGCAGTACTGCAACAGTTCTGCCATTTGACAAACTGCTGCGAGTTTATGAGACGGTGTCGCAGAACAGATCAGGTACGAGCAATTTGATGAGCTACACGTCGACGTTTGTTCAACCGCTTCAAGCGCGCACTAGGTTGTTCCAGTTTATATTGACGGCTTAGTAAATCAGTCCGCTCGGTGGTCCTTGTGCGCTATTGACAGTTTAAAGGCTGTGAATGGAGAGAAGGACATGTTTGTAGTGTGAGCAGCCGGTAGTGCACTGCGCCAGAGTAACCTAAGTGCTCCTTGGAACCTGCTCTCCACAAACAGCAAAAAATAAAAAAAAAAAGAAAAGAAGAAAAACGCTTGGAGCTGTTGTGTACATATGTTTAATATTTTCGCTTTGGACGAAATGATATGAACAGCAGTGCGGGTGCTTTCTCTTTTCGTCATTTTGTTCAGTACTTTGATCGCATATTATATTGGGGAAAGCAGTTAAAGTCTGCTGCGCATACTGCGATGTACACAAGTTTAATTAGCCGCACAGTCCACAATTTTAAATCGCATCGGAATAACCGCAATGCAAGATCTATCACATCTCTTTCAGCTTGGTCATTGTTTATAAAAGTGAGTCGTTGATGTGTAGTGTAAAGCATACCACAGAGAATGCACTCATTTGATATACATGCATGTACAGTGCAGCATGTCTAGCGCTCATGAACGGCCAATAAGTTGTCTTATATTTTTCTGTTCTAGCATTATTTACACAGTACTAACGGTGAAATGGCATATTCTGCCGTAAAATATAAATTTGAGAGGAAACTAAGTATTAACTACACATGCATCACGAACACGCTTCATCAAACTCAAGTACACAATCGCGTCGGTCAGCCGTGTCTTGCCTCGCTGTCGTCTCCTCGGCACGCGGTGTTTATTTTAAGCAACCTCTCTCAACCCCGCGAAAGTCAAAGAAACAAGTAGCGCGTCGCCTCATATCCGACAGCCGCGCAGCGGTGTGGGCGCCCGAGATGCTTGTCAGGTGCGCGTGGCATCTTCCTCGTATGCGACTCGCGTACCTTCGCCCCCGGATACTTGCGACGCGGAGGAGGAGCAGCGTGTGCACGACGCTGGCCAAACTTCCTCTTAAGAACATCCCTTGCCCGGCAAAGCAAGCCATCGGCATTCCTCGGCAACGGCGCGACGCACAGAACTAGCCACGCAAAGAACGCACGACGCGTGTAGCAATCGACGACTGCATATCATGCACGCTCGTCCACATCGGTCCACTGATGCGGTGGTTTCGTGTAAGGGCGTTTTATGAGCAAGCTTATATTATACACCGGTAACAAAGAAAGGGAAAGAAATAATCGAGGAGGCTTCGTATTCAAGTATCGCCCTGTTGAAAAATATCTCCACAGTTCAAGGCGTCTATACTATACGTCCCATGTATAGACCCCGTGCTTCTAAGCTCTTTATCGCGGCTTCCCATAGCATATTTGGCAGTTCAAAGCTTGGGAGGATTGAGGACACGGGGCCATTCTGCTTTCGAGAGATTATGGTCGCTGAGGATGCAAAACGCGGCACGCTGCAGGACTGAGCAAATCCCTTAGTAATCTGAAAAGACGGAAAGGCTACCGAAGCTTGCCAACCGCTGAAGCATATAACACCAACGAGATAAACGCCCGTGCTAGATGCGAGAGCGCTGCTCGTGTCTTTATTCAAATGGGGTTATTCTTAGTTTGCCAAGCTTGCGAACATGCATTTGCACCCCTCTTATCCAGGCTCGCTTGTCTATACTCTCATATCGTTGCTTTGTTTCGTTACCAGTTATGATCTCCAAACTGCACTGTGGTAGTTTTTAATCGTAACTTCGTCATTTCAGATTAGCTCTTTTATGAGTTTACATAAGCAAATGTTTACTACGAAACGATTGTCAGAACCTTCAGGGTATGTAACACACCAATTACTACTGTGTTCTGTGAATGAGAGGCACAATCCACGCTACCGAACGGACAAGATTGTTTGTTATCGTTGCGGGTGTGTGTGTGTGTGTGTGTGTGTGTGTGTGTGTGTGT
>JAJIZL010125332.1:85215-95340 GCA_023969395.1 Amblyomma maculatum
GGAGGGGGGGGGGGGCAAAGTTGCGCCGACATCGTGCAACGTAAACAGAGTTTCTGAAAGTTCTAGTTCATCGTATAGGGAGGGCAGAATCATGTAAAGTGACATTAACGCAATTATTCATTTCGTCCGATGTTTGCGAGCCTACAGACACCCGCTTTTATTTATACGGTTTGTTTTTCAGCGTGCCTTCATAGTTCAGAGTTTGCGACGACACAATGCTCCGCTTTGTCCGTACACAAAAGTGTTCCTCCCAAAACATTAGAAAAGGCGCCCGGTTTTGTATTTTGTACGTGAATCGCTTGTCTCTTGCACTCGCGTATGAAAAAACATCCGCTCTCCTTGTATCCTCGCGCTGCAAAAAGAAGCGCTCTCTGTATTCAACTCCGGCACGCATACGCGCACAGGTCGCCAACGGAGCTCCGCGCCTACCGCGCGCGGTTGCATCGGCGGCGTTCCGAAGCGCTTTTGGGATCGGGTTAGAGATCACCGAGATTTAATCCTGCACGCTCTGCTCGCTCTATCTGAAACGGTAAATGAACATAAGAGAGAGAATAAACCGGAGAGACACTTGCCTGCACGCAGACGAAGTTTTGAAATCCAAGCCAATCCACAACGAGAGCAGACGACACACTGGCACACACGCTCGACTGCTACTCCGCGCACGCGGCATGCACGGAATGGCGGTGGCGCTAGCGTAGTTTTCCGCTTCTTTTCTCTCGGTTCTCTTTCTGTCACCCCTCTCCGGCCGCTCTTTCTCTCTTTCTTCCTCTCCTCGTCGTTCTAGTTCGTGTCCGCTCTCACTTAAGATGCCTTCGCATCGATTCCTTTGACTGCAAAATATAAAAAAAAAGCGTATTCAAGAGTTACTTCATCAGTGTACCATTAACTATCCATCGCCGGTAATCATAAAAGCCGGTACGATGCCATCTCGCTGGAATCGATGCATTGTGATGTCTTTTTCAGCTTATTTATTAACCGCAATCCCAGAATCAAATCGGCGGTGATCAAAACTGCGGCGTTCAGACTTGATGAGATAACAGAATCAACTCTACCCTAACGCAGAGATGTCCTAACACAGGGCTGTGTCAACGCACTGCAAAGACTTGTCTGATTATATTTACTTCTTAAATCGTTTGTTATAACTAGTGTTTAGGCTGTAGAAAATAAAATGTTCAGCTGTCAATTTTCAATTCCTGCTGCGAAATTTCATATTGACCTAGTGTTCCCGACATTGTGAAAGAAGCTACCGGCCACCATTAGGAGACGGCGCTGCGGGTAAGCAGAAACCGAAGTAACACGGTCTCTTTGACAAGATAACTTAGTCATACGAGATGCCGTGAGTTGCCTGAAAACCCACTCGATTCAGGAGTCTAGGCAAAAGGAAGAGAGCCGAGGCCGTTCGCAGAGTAAATCGCTTGACCCAATGTGCGTTCCGGCTTTCGCACGGAAGCCGTGGTCACCGCACGGAACGCGGCTTAAAAGCCACTGTAGGGGGGACGTGGTCCGTGGCCGACTTCCACTAGCCACAGCGGGGTGCTCTTGCAAAACGGCGGAGGCACCCACCTCTTTTTTCTTTTCTTTGTTTTGTCCTTCCTCTTCCTCTTTTATTTTTTTCTTTACTTGGACGTTTCTCAAAGAACGCAGCAAGCACACTTTTTTGAAACTCTTTCCCTGCGCGCCGCTCGCGTCATCAGCAGCTCAGTTCGTTTAATCGTCTGGCATGCGTGCGCTCTTCGCAGCCTGCGGTTCTGGTGCTATCTCTGAGGGCTTTTCCACCAGAAGCCACCACTGAAAGAGTTGCCTGTCGTATTGTGGGACGATATCCGACTACCCTGAAACGAACAGAGAACCGGATGAAACCAACGCGTGTGAACCCACTTCATTTAGTCCTTTACGAAAAAGAAAAAAAGAAAAAAAAAGAAACTTGTCTCCGTTTAAACAGAAGCGACAACAATAATGGTCTCACTGACTAACCTGAGGATGAACAGAGCGTTGCGGCATTATCATTGGTCGGTATAAGAGAGAACATTATTATACAATATAATATATCACTCATTCGCTTGCTTTCTTTGTTATTGCGATATACCATGGCTATATCCGTTAAGACAACTGACGGCTGTGTGAACTACTGCAGGCCTTCTAAGGCAGCTGTTTGGCTCCAAAAGTCAAAGACACCGCTGATTTTCTCGAAAGGTGTACGCGAAGACCGTTTCGTCGAAGGAAACACAATTCTGTTCGCTGGGCAGTGCGCAGAGATTTGATGTTGCCTACCAGCGTTATTAAATGCAGTCCTCCTTGCACACACAGACGGGCTGCGATGCTATGCCCTACATTTTCCGGAACAAGGGAGTCTCTGACCCGCGTCTCGAGCACGCGCAGTGCACACGTGGGGAACTATGCTTCGACCACCATACCTTAAGGTAGGTTTATTTCGTCGTTATGAAGTGTGACAGTTACTGCGCCTTTCCCTTCCTGTGAACCAATTTAACTTATTTAATTTAACTCTCTCTCTCTCTCTCTCTCTCTCTCTCTCTCTATCTCTCTATCTCTCCTTGCACGAATCCAGAATGCTTCGAGGACGACGTGCCCCGCCGGGGTGGTGCAGTGGTAAGACGCCCGACCACTGTGCCGGAGTACCCGGGTTCGAACCCGACCTCGGCGGCTGCGTTTCAATGGAGGCGAAACGAAGAGGCGCCCGTGTGCTGTGCGATGTCAGCGCACGTTAAAGATCCCCAGGTGGTCGAAATTACTCCGTAGCCCTCCACTACGGCTCCTCTTTCTCTCTTTCCACTTTCACTCCCATCTTCCTCCCTTCCCTTACGGCGCGGTTCAGGTGTCCACAGAAATCAAGTGAGACAGCGCGTTTCCCTTCCTATAAATAAATCAGTTATCAGAATGCTTTCGAGGACGACGCCGACTTAGGATTGTTTGTTGAACGAGGCTGCCAACGCAGTAGCGCTAGAATATATCCAACACAACTGCTCTCTATGGCTGACCTTTCAAGCTCATCGGGAGAATTATCACAAACGTTTAATGTGTCTTCAGGCGGTCTCCCAAAGTATGCGACCGTGAAGCCTATGGCTATCGGTACCGACACATTTACGCATGTACGTTTTGATTTAGCTCCATTGGGTTCGTATCGCCAACTCTTGCCACCTTCAAAGATAAACATCTAATCACCAGCTAGATGCGTGCAAGCAGACGTCGGCAAACGCAGCCATGAAAGCATGACACAAGACTCGATGTAAAGGTATCGACAGGATGTAATGCTGTCGCATAGCCACCACATAACGTGATTATGTTGGTTGGTTGGTTGGTTCACAGGAAGAGAAAGGCGCACGCAGTATCTGTCACACTTGCTCTGTGGACACCTGAACCGCGCCATAAGGGAAGGGATGAAGGTGGGAGTGAAAGTGGATAGAGAGAAAGGGGAGCCGTAGTGGAGGGCTACGGAGTAATTTCGACCACCTGGGGATCTTTAACGTGCGCTGACATCGCACAGCACACGGACGCCACTTCGTTTCGCCTCCATCGAAACGCAGCCGCCGTGGTCGGGTTCGAACCCGGGAACTCCGGCACAGTAGTCGGGCGTCTTACCACTGGACCACCCCGGCGGGGCTCTCATGCATTTGCATAATCGGGGCGTATATATGGACTGATTAGCGTGCAAACTTTCTTTTGCGCCGCCTAAAGGATTTCTGATCACTGGTGGAAATTTCCTTCCGTGTTGTTAGATCGACGAAATCCCTCCCATCGCATCGCATTCGAACCCAGTCGTGCCTTCGATGTTCTCGCTGTGAATACTAGGCATGCCTTGAATGGATTATAATGAGCGTGCTCGTGGTCTAGCCTATGAATGTGTCACACCGTCTTCCGTGCATACTTACCGGTGCAGCATGTTGCTAAAGCAGGTTGTAAAAATGCCCAGAGGCTGCCCACCACAGTCTTCATTTCCATCATTCCCCTCGCATTTGTTGTCTCATGCCGATTATACTCAAATTAGGCATAAATATGCTTTCTTTCTGTGAACTTGTAACATCGTCTGCCGGGAACATTCCTTTATATAATCTCCCACAAATCTACCTCCAACACTCCACGTCACGTGCCCTTACGAACAGCTCCCGCCGCAATGATAGAATACGCTTTATTACGCAGATTTTTTTTACCGCATGGGTGCCAGCTTGCCTTCCAGCTGGTACGAGGCGAGACAGGCATTTCATGCACTAGTGGATGGGCAGTGGCATAATGGTGACTGTACGGCTGATGGGCATTTTCGGGGACAGGTTTATCGGTGAATCGGTAAATCAACGTACTCTACGGCAACCTTACAGAAAGTATACTCAAATCTCTATTTAACGAAACCCATTTTCACTAAACTACCGATTTAATAAAAATATATCGATTTCCCCTCAAACGTCCTTTGGGCCCAAAGACTAACTCGAAGTAACGAAACCAATTTCATGATCTCTCCAGATTTAACGAACTTTTTTCTTTCAAAAAGTGAGGTGAAGTGTTAAATTTTGGCCTGTTGTGCAGACAAAAATCTATTGATTGCGAGTCAACATTAACATTGCGCAGCGCCTTAGTTGTCCCTTCTTTACCAACCTGCGCCTTACAATACAAGATTTATAATTTTGAATTGAATTCAGCAGATGACAGGTGAATGAGTGGGTACTCGTTATCAGCTGGGGCAGTTTTCCAGAATTCGCAGGAGGTCGAAAGACGTGCTGTACGCACCGCAAACTTGAGCGGAATCCATGCGGTCATTGCTTACAAAGCGGGCGCAAGCGAATATCACCTACTTATCTGCTGAGAGATAGATTTGTAGTTCCCTGGTGTACTTCTTCATGAAATAATCTTTTTTTTATACACGTTGGTGCATGGTGTTGGTTGTCTCCCCGGGCCGCAATTTAATTTTTAGCGCAATTACATTTTGCCAATATGGTGCTGTGGTAGCTTCTGAATACCGCTACACCATATAAATGAATGCATTGAGTTTAGTGACCGTGAAATGTAACACATAATTTAGCGAAATTCCAGATTAACGAATTAAATAGTGGCTCCCCTCGACTTAGTTAAATTGAGTTTTAACTGTAGACTATTTTCCCCTTCAACCCACACTCAGAACTTCATCCATTCGTCTCCCGCGCAAAATTCAGCTTATAACCTACATCAGCTACGGTATATATGTACCGTTGTCGGGAAACACCTTTATGTCCAACGGCCATACTCGGCTATCATTTTTTCTCTGCTTGTTCTTTCTGAGCCAAATGTGAGGGACGAGATGATGATACAGACAACATCCACTGGATTTTTGTGCTCCGCAACCAGATCAGCTGCCGAAGGTTTCGGGGTTCCACGGTAGTTTTTGCGAGTCAACCACCAGTTTCCTCCTCCAAATGGACACGGCCGTCAACTATGCCTGGCACTTGACTTTGTAGGAAAGGTGAAGGGCCTGTGAATCAAGCTAGTTTGGGCTTCAAACCGAGTCACTTCGCGAGCACCCGCTGCGTCGCGGGACAAACCTGCGTCAGTAAAGGAAAATATGCTTTTGAGGAATCTCCGCTCGATCGGATCACGATACAACGGACATTGTCGAGGCACCATTAACAGGAGCCGACGCAGCAAGGCACCTCGCCCGAAACGTGACTAGACAATCGTGGTCTACGCGCCTGGAGCAGGTGGACGTCCCGTCCCGCTCGCACCACTTTCACCAGTTACTTCAACTGCAGGTACCATTCGGCCTCCCCGCTGTGATGCTACAATGTTGTGTCGCCTGTGGCTAAGAGTAGCGTTTACAAACGCATATTCCCATCTCATCGGCATGGCAGACTCTACAACGGGGGAGCAGTGCGGGTGTGTTGAAACTATTGCGCACATACTTTGTGACTGCTCCCAGTTTGAGCGTGTGCGTGCCTTCCGGGCTTCTACCCTCCACCGCTTGAACTCCCGTGATCTTACGGAAGCTAAGGGTCTGGGCCCTTTAACTGAACGCTCTTAAATCCACTTTCACTATAGACATGTTATAGACTCCTTTCCTTGGCGCTCTTTCTTTCCTTTTTCTCCCTCTGTTCTCCCTTTTTTAACCTCCTTGCCTTTCTATTCTATTTTCTCTCTCTCTCTCTCTTGTCAGTCTGTCTTTTTTCCTTTCCGACGAATCTGTGTACCTTCCGTTACTATAGTGATTTTCAGTAAGGTATATAATCACTTTGCACGAAAAAAAAAAAAGATGTTACGCAAGACTGTCTTTGTATGGGGGAAATTACTTTCGCGTTGCGTTCAAAGGCAGGATTATTGCACAAATCGGTCACTGGGGTTTCAAGGAACTAGCAATGAATACAAGAAACTGCGTGATTGTGCGAGCTCTAATTTGTTTAGGGCGCCTTTGACGATAACCATTTCCGTTTTTATGTCGAACTGCAACTATTTCTGGAAGCAGGTTTTGCGGAGCGCACCTTTAATGATCGAGGAAATCGCGCAGGGGCTATTCCTGATTGCTCTCAAGTGGTTCCCTACCGACACCTTTGTATTTCCGCATTTAGGCTTTCCCTACGCTCCGTTTTGCCTAAATGGTTTGCTGTTTACGTTTCTGCTTTATGTGCCCATTTTGGCAGCAAAAATAACTAAAACGTAAATGTGGTGGGCCTGCCCACAGTTCAGAAAATATTTGTTTTTGTTTATTTTATTACTATATACACTGCACAAATACTTGTTTGTGAGTCTCTATTGCCTTCCAGAAACTTCCTGTGTTACGGCATATTTAAGATGCCGCATGCCGTCTTATGCGAATTTTCGGTCAGGGTTTTTTACTATTCGTGTCTTTATAGGGGTCTATTACTGCCACGATTTGGGAAGTGGTATTGCTAGAACTTATTACTCATTTCGTAGTGACATATGTACGTAGAAAAAAAAAAAAGGAAAACACGTCAGTAAGCTCGAAGTAATGGTATGACAGAAGACTTGAAACAATAGTTTGGAGTGCTTTGTTAGCTTCATTTATAATCGAGATTTCTTTGATAGCCCCGCTCTGCGGAAAGCCGGCGTCGGCGTGGTGAACGAAGAATCGTGTGCTTGCCTCTAGCACGTGTGGTAGCTGGAAGACAACGCAGACGGTGACTTTCTTAAGCCGATGCGAAACCTTCTGTACCGCAGGTACAACAACAGGCCTTGCTTCTTTTTCCTTCGCCATCCCCTTTCGTAGCTGAGTAACCCCGTTAATCATTTTCTCTGCAATTGAGCCACTCAGATTACCTGAAAATTCGCTGGCTACTAGCTAGCCTGTCAACTTGCAGTTATAAACCCCACCTTACGACCACGCGATTTTTAACGCGTCGTTCCTCTCTTCTGGTCCATGAATAGCAATTTTAGAGAAAGAGAAGGGGGGGGGGGGGGGGACTCTTAGCGGCGAACTATGGGGGCAGGAGCGTGCAGCAACCGGAGAACACGAGGAAAGGCTAGCAGCGACTGACTGATGCTGCTGACGCCGCTAGCGAGTCAAGACAACGCGACTGCGTAGAACACCGTCGCTGCCATTCAGAAAGAGGAGGGGGTCCCCTCTTCCTGCGTGGCGGTAAGGGTTCTCTCCGGTTGCTGAAACGCCGGCTTGCTGTCAGCGGATCATGATGCGCGCATCCCGTTCTCACTCGCTTCGCTCGCTAGCGGCGTCAGTGGCATCAGTTAGTCGCTGCTATCTGTTCATCGCGCAACGTTCCTATGAGCCTACGCGCTGCCTCCCGCAACCTCCTGAGAACTCAATTGCTGTCTTCATTTCTCCGACCACAAAGCTTCTTTCATGACAGCCAAGAACTGTTAGTGGAGTGTTTCTTGAAATAATACGTGTGAAAAATTTTAAAAAGTTGTCTGTAATTGTGCATACGTGTCTTGCTCGAAATCTTCGCCTCAATCTATCGAAAAGGTGAAACAGCTGATGAGCTGCGCTCAAATTTAGCATTAGGAAGTAACGTAATCGTGGGAATTTTTTTTAAATGCTGCTTACTTTTTGTGCATTTGTTCTTTTTATGTGCATATATAATTAATAACGCATATTTAATGTGCATATGTAATATAATAACGAATAAACTGTTGAAAGTTCGCGCTCATTTCCTGTACCGTGTCCTTGTCCTTTGTTATCAGTTTTGTATTAAATACAGCGGGGTAGTATATTGACATATAAGCAGTCTCAGAGCTGATTTGGTATAGTATACAGCTTTCGCTACAGCCCAAGCGTAACAACGATGCACGGTTTGATTGCACCCTGTGCAAGTGAAGATTTCACTGCCTTATAAATGTAAATAGCAGGTGAAAACATTACATGCTGTTAGTATAAGATTCGTTCCTTATCGTCCACAACACAGTGCAATGCGTTAGTTGCCTTTTTTTTTTTTTTTTTTTTGTACAGCTTCGCCGGCTCTAATTTTCCACATCGTATTCGCCTAGCGCGTATGCGTTCGGTATTTTTTTTTTTTTTTAGCTGGGTCAAACTTCACTGCGAGAAATTTGCAAAAACGGCATCAATAAAATATAGAATATGCACAAATTAGAGCGCAGGGCGCACAAGCAATGTGCTAAGAAATGGCGCACAGCTTGTCAATATTTGCCTGCAAGGTGTAGGTTTTTGCAGCAGCAAAACGTTGCAGAAAACCAAAGAGTGGAGGGGAATAAATCAATATGCAAACAGAGAAGACTTGCATATTCAGTTAGCGGCAAAAGTTTACGAAATGGGATTATGATGGAAAGCAAAATATTTGAATGGCTTTACGCAAGGTCATCTCCCGAAATACTTGCAGGAGGTATGAAGGGACATGCATGTCCCGCCCGCTGAAGTCAGCACCAAGAGACATGAATAAACAAATTTGTCCCCGAACACGCTTCCATCATAAATTTCGCAGTCAACTGCACAAAATATTCTGCCTCTGTCTCTCTCTCTTCTTTTCTCTTTTTTTTTTCTTTTTTCGTGGCGTTCTCAGCGTGTTTCGACACACGCGTTGTATAGCAGCTCTCGTCACCCAGATAGGACCACCATAGGACATCATAGTCTTCCATTCGAAGGGCCCCCGCAGGGCCACCCGTTGAGAGCACTCATTGTGATGAATCTGGCGTAACCGGAATCGCAGCGAACTTCGCGTGAGCGCTGTGTGCAACTCGAATTTCGTTGCCAACTCAGTTCGCCTGTAGCGTCCCGCAGATTCCAAATCACTGCTTCCTTGCGTAACTTCTTTGTCGGTGAGAACCTGAACCTATATTTGAAACAAGTTCTGCGATTCGAAGGGTGATAGCATGCGCGTGCGTGTACAAACACAAATAGTCTTTGCGCAGATAAGCGTTGCTCCACTTCGGCAGCAGCGGAAGGCAGTACGAATTTGGCTGGCATGTATATCTTCTTTCTCAAGGCTCTGTCTTTTCATGGTTACAAGTTATCTGTCTCGGTTAAAAAGGCGACACTGTGACTTCACGACGGTAAGTAATCGAGAATCTATTCGAAATGCGTCGATCAGCAGTGAAAAAATGAAAAAGTAAACCACGGTTGTCCCTTATTATTATCGGGAAACGCGTAACGCTTATCCAGTCCGAGCACCATCGTTTTAAGAGGTGCGACAGCAGTTACCAGTAGTTCCGGGAGCTCGCGCCACTCGATCTTCCTCTGCAACGATCGGCTCCACTACGGAGGCGACGTCCTCCTCGCTCAGTTTGTCCGTTTACTTCGATGGTTCCTCTCCTTCCACCACTTTCGGCGCACATGCCCTCCTCCCTCTTCCACCCAGACGTTCATCGCTTGGCTGAGAGCGCGTGACGCCAGCCTCATCTCTGCTCATCTCCTCTCTCTTCCTCCCATGTTTCGATAACTGGTTCCGCAGAGCGTCTTCACCTATATTTTTCTTCCTTGGTCCACGCTCCAGTTGCGTCAGCGTGTACACAAACATACGTATTCGCCGGCCTGCTGTCCTCCTTGCGCGGAACTCCAGCGCGTCCTGTGCGAAATGCCACTTGCATGCCTGTCGCATCGCGAGGCGGACGCCGCTGGATGAAGGGCCCGCGCCATATAATACGTGGCTCCAAGTTCCGTTTCTTTCTTTCTTTCTTTCTTTCTTTCTTTCTTTCTTTCTTTCTTTCTTTCTTTCTTTCTTT
>JAJIZL010125332.1:107919-122349 GCA_023969395.1 Amblyomma maculatum
GAACGATATGACAAACAAAGGAGCCGGCGTCGTTACCAGCCATTGTCCGTGCACATCTGCACTGGCAAAACAAACATCACGCAGGGACACAATTAAGTGGCCCACCACCATCATCTAAGATGGTTCTGCGCGAGTTACTCCAACCATAAAAGACGGTCCGAAGGTTGCTATTTCGGCCCGTGTCACTATGTCTGTTGATGAGCCCAGCCAGAACCCAATTTCTAGCCCTGGGCAGCTGCCATCTCTTCCATATTTCTTGAGCAGTAAGCAGCAGCAGCAGCCGCCTTGGTAGTTTCCCGCGCCGCGCCATGTGCGTGCGTTGGGCAACAAGGTGGACGGTGACGTTGCGCAGCGGTGCTCGCGTGGTGCGTCCACCGAGACGAGCTTCCTGGTGCGTCCACGCGGACCGCAGCGGGCGAAAAAGCTTGGCGGCGTCGGGCACGGCCACTGCTGCTGTTGTGTGGCGGCTCGCTGGGCCGAACTACGAAGCGGCCCGGGGGAGACGCTTGGCTGGACTCGCTCTGTTGCCAAAAGCAGTGCCGGCGGAAGAAAAGGCCATTCGTCTTCCGGCAACACCTTAGGGCAAGCGCGCCACGATCATCGGCTCGGCGCGTAACGCTATACCTCAGGGATCTCTCCTTCTTTCTCCTTATACATGCCGACGGTGACGGGTGCTCAAGATTCGCTCAGCGTTCGCTGTGCGCTGGTCTTAATGTCAGAGGAGCGCGCTCGAGAGAAAACGAAATCTTCGCTCGTAAAACACGGAGAAGGTAACGACGCGGTCATTCGCCTTGGAGTGTTTAGGTCGTTACATAAGCGGTTATCCATGCCGGCAGTATACGGAGTTCCGTTAACAGATACCCTCCATCTATACTGCCGTGGCGAGTGCGTTCTCATTTGTGAATTCCATTCTCTGTTTTCTTATCTTCGTTGTCCTCGTTGAGCGCTTTAGCCTCTCTTTCTACTCTATGAAGGGAGAAGTCCCTTAATGAACAAATGAAAACAGCAGAATTTAGCCGGCGTTAAGAATTCGCTGGCAAGCTACTCTGGCACAGGAAAGGAAATCTGGCTGTGGTTTAGCTCTGGTTAACTCTAGATGAACTGCGAAAGCAACGGCTGCAGTACGCTTGTGGCCGAATGAAGAGTCGGATGCATAAGTTCACTCACCGGTGTTAGATCATTTTTATGTCACAGCCGGCCGCACACAGAACACACACTTCCAAAGCGGTTGTTCGTGAAGCGGCGGTGAAACTCGTTTGGCCGACTCGTGCTCGCCCACTCGTTGTGCCAAGTCTACGCGCCGACCACCTTCGACGTCTCTAGACTCAAGGATTAAATCGGCCAAAGCCCTCTTCCTTCTTTTCTCGAGACGTACAGCGCGCTCTTCATCCGTTTCTTCTGCACGCCCTCTCCTGAGGGTTTCGTTGCGCCTGCCATTTGTGGCTACGGCATACGAGTGTGGAGCGAAAGCTTTGGCTGCGGGCGACCGAGCGTTGCATCGAACACAACCGGCGTTCCATTCAACGCATCAAATTTGACCGGCGTTTTCGGTGGTGGTGGTAAAAGCGTTGATTTCATCTAAATATGGGGGCCACTTAAGCTCCGCCTTTAAGGGTATAGCATAGGCTACCATCCCCGCTTTAACCAACCCATATGAACGTGCTTTAGTGGCCTATAGGGGTAACGGAATGCCAGGGTCCTAGAGCGCTGATTCTGACATAACCGTTCCATGTGAAACGAGAGGCCCAAGTTGGCAGCTCCTGCCATTTGCGGCTACGGCATACGAGCATACGCGACGAGCCGAGCTGGCTGGCGTAGTGTTGCTTTCGCAACAAAACGTACGGAAGGGGAGGAGCGTGGAAAATAAAACAGGAATAAAGGAAATCTAGGGGAAGACAAAATTCGGCTATTAAATGCGTACTAAGATGCATCGTCGAATTATGCTATAACATGAAATGATGAAATGCGTACTCCTAAAAAAATGGGGGCTGACAAAGTTCAAAGCGTGAAAAATGTCTAAGGGCGACATGCAAAAATGTCTAAGGGTGACAAAGAGACAGTTGGCACCCCCAGGAGGGTAGAAACTCCGCTCCTCAAGCGGTGCCTGCACTGCCTGAACTCCCTCGAGACCGGCCGTGACAGAAGTAAGCACGTACTTTGAGCCCGTGGGCGTTGAGAGCATTCTGACACCTTTCAAGACGTCGATCGCCCGCCATCTTCTTTCATTACATAATTTTTGGATAGCAGCGGTATGGTGGCTAGAAAGGTAGCAGCGGTGATCGCGAAAGACCCTGCCCTAATCCTGTAGTTCGGCTGTTGCTGCACGCAGATAATCGCTTACCACGCTTACTTTTATAATTTCTGTATGTTCCGTTGTCAATTATCTCATGACAGATACCTTTGTCATCAAGTAGGCTCCGCAGGACTTCCCTATTTACGTCGTCGCATGCACCGCTTACGTTCAGGAAGGCTAACTACAGGAGCCTGTTATCTGTTCTAGCTATTTTTACACATCAGCTAGGCACGAACAGGTTGCAGTACAAGTACTATACTGCTTCTGAAGCCGTTCTTAAGTTTTCACTGCGTCTTATTGCTTCTTTCAGCCCATGTCCTCACTGTTCTTTCCCATGCCCATAGTCCAACCCCTTTCTCTTTGTCATATTCGTTCATTTTTGGGTATAATGAGCTGTTCGGAATTTGCTTAACGTGATTGCCCCCAGTGATCTTAACAGCTCTTCATTGGACACGGAAACTCGTTAATTACTATTACGAAAGCAATACTACTCTAGGTTCTAGGTTTCGAGCCTTGCGCGTAGCGCGGCGGTAGCCACGTATTACCCACGTGACGCTGTGACGTCACACCCCACGTGACACTAGGGTGAGAGCTGGGCTGCAGTGGCTAGAATACTAAAGTGTGATTACCGTCAAGCGGCGCCTATGGGGAGCATTGAAGCTGTCTGGTGATGCTCCCGCTAGATGGCGCGCCTTCTCGCTTACACGTTTTTTTTTCTTTTTTGGCTGGGACGCAGTTTAGTGTCCACCCGTTACAAAGGGCGCTGCCTCAAATCATCATCATAATCGTCATCATCATCATCACGTCAGGTCGGCGCATGAAACGCGTGCTTGAACCCTGGAGTGTGCACGGGATGTTGGCGCTTTGCGTTGTTTTTTGGTGCAAATTCTGCCTCACGGTGTATGATGAGCCGGCGAAAAAGTCATTGTTTTGTATACCTTGTTACAAAAGCGGGTACAAATCGTACTAGGAATGGTTATGTGTGCGAAATTATTGAAAGGCGCAACGCTGCTGTTTGCGAGCTGCTTTGGAAAATAATTACTGTTACGTCAGCTTTGGCACGTTATTCACGGCACAACTGCTAATGTTAATTGATAGAACGATCGTGGGTGGCCCCTTTGTACGGCGTGTTCCGGACCATTTTTCTGATTGTGCCTTGATACACATGTGTCAAAAACCGTTTCAAGGAAAATAATCATAAGGTGAGGCTGTGCCACTGTAGCTAGCCACTGTAGCTGGGCTATCAACTCAAGCGGTCGGCGTAGCGCGGCGGTAGCCACGTCTTACCCACGTTACACTGTGACGTCACACCCCACGTGACACAAAAGCGAGAGATAGGCTCCCAACTCAAGCGGTCGGAGTCGCAGCTCAGTTGGCAGGAGCTGCCAACTTGGGTCTCTCGTTTCACATGGGATGGTTATGTCAGAATCAGCCTGCTAGGACCCTGGCATTCACGTTACCCTATAGGTCACTAAGGCACATTCATACGGGTTGCTTAAAGCGGGGCTTTATATGTGGGCTGAGGAAGAAGAAAGAGAGAAGAAGAAGAACGCTCGGTCACCCGCAGCTAATGCTTTCGCTCAATATTTGGTTCAGCAGCGTTGAACGCTTGTAAGTTTTTTTTTATTGCATTATCGTCTGTCATTGTGGTTGTATATTTAGAAATATTTGCCCTCGTCATTTTTCAGAAAAATTATGCCATGTAAGGTGTTTATTGGAACTTCAGGACGGTAGACGATGACAGTACCTCGTCACTCGAACCAGCTCTCAAGTGTCAACCAGGCTTCCGGCTCCACTTCGGCTTCTTCGATGTGTCGCGTAAGCTGCTGTCGATTGGAAGTATTACAATACCTCCCCGGCGTGAAAAAACAACAACAACAACATCCATAGTTCTCCGTGGTAAAGGAGCGCGCTATTCCTTTGCATATGTGTGTGCTTCAGGCAGTAGAGTGGTCTCTGAATCGTCGGGGTGGTAGGCCAGGACAGTATCCATGGTGGACGTAGGTTCACGACCGTATAAAAGAAGGAACGGAGAGAACGCAGTCGTGGTCTGCGTAGCCGTATTGTAGGAGTACGTGACGAGAGGCAGTTGGTCGCAATTGGAGTGAGCGGTATTAACGTGCTACATGGCTAGCATGCCACTAAGAGTGCGGTTAAATCGCTCAGACATGCCGTTTGTTTGGTGTTAATAAGCTGTGATACACAGGTGAATGACTTGGCACTGCTAGGAGGGCTTCGACGGTGTCGGAACGAAGCACACGTCTGCGGTCACTGAGCAGTTCTCAGTGCGTCGTGACGAAGAACCAGACGATGCAGGATGAACGAAGCAATATCCCGTGCTGTGGCAGACTGTAAGGTTTGGTTTGGGATTTGTGGGGTTTAACGTCCCAAAGCGACTCAGGCTATGAGAGACGCCCTAGTGGAGGGCTCCGGAAATTTCGACCACCTGGGATTCTTTAACGTGCACTGACGTCGATCGACGTTTCCACGTAAGGTGTTAGAACTGCGACGATGAGCCAGCGGTTGTTAGCCGAAGTGGTCGGAAATGGGCTATAGGGATCGATGCCGACGCGGTCAAAATGGCAAGGCAATGGTTGCTACGGAGAGGCTGAATGGTGGGGTGGGCTCTTCCGATGTTGTCAGACAGCACACGATCGGATGTATGGACGAATGAAACGGTACGTGCCGCGCCAGTAGTGTCGCAGACGCAGTGGAGCATACGTTTTCAGATACCTGCGCAGCCGCATTGGGGATATGCGTGAAAAGAGGCGCATATGAAAGCTTGGAGATGTCGGGGAATCACTAGCAGCCATTTTCGTCCCCCAGAATGGTAATTGGGGTGGTATAAAAGTCCGTCACGAATGGCGAAATGGTGGGCTCAGCGACGAAATGCACGGGAAAGAGAAGTCGCTGCAGGCGTAGGCAGGAAAGTTAAGAGCGAGGAAGTTCACGGATCCTTCAGCTGCTCAGATAGGACTTCGGCAATGGTAAACGGTCACGACACGGCGGCATCGTAGGCGCAGACAAATCCAGCCATCGAATCGTTTGGAAGCGGCGAACGGGAAAGAGCATCAGCGTCGGTGTGCTTTGCTCCAGATCGATATATGACGTGGATGTCGTACTCCTAAAGACGTAATGCTTAGCGGGTGAGGCGGCCAGAGGGTTATTTGAGGAAGGACCGCCAACAGAGTGCGTGGTGGTCTGTAACGACGTAGAACGGGCGACCGTAGATGTAAGGACGAAACTTGGCGAGAGTGCGACTATAACATACGCGACGACATACTCTGAATATCCAGATTTCCGTTGGATCAGAACAGTGCCACTTCATCAGTGTGTATTTCGGTCAGGCAAGCATGGTCAAAATGGCGGAGTATAGGGCGAGACCAATAGGCGGCGTAAAGTATTGAACGAAGCATCACAGGCTGGCAACCAAGAGGAGAGGTTCGGGCTGCCGACGAGAAGCTGCGTTAAAGGGGCGATGATACAGGTGAAGTTGTGGATGAAGCCCCGGTGGGAATAAGCCAGATTGCATAAGCCCTGTGGATGGGAAAAGCCCGCTCCCCGAAACAACCCCCCCTCCCAACCCCCCCACCCCTGTGGTGCGGGAGGCCTTGCCTGGGGTTGCCGTAGGATGATGATGGTCGCTGGTTGAGGTCTGTACCCTCACAGGAGGACTGCACCTGATGCATCCTCCCTTCCATCTGACAAGGCAACGGCGTAAATATGACCACAGGCCGATAAAACTGCGAAGTTCTTTCAAGGTGGTCGGCTTGGGAAAGTCTGCGGCGGCACGAAGTTTGCTAGTGTCCGGTAGGATGCCATCCTTGGCGATGGCATGATCAAGTATCGTCAGCTTCCCTACCGTCAGGATGGGCGCCGATGGTTGACATGGAACTTCTTGCATGGTAGCTGAGAGAAGCCTTAGGTAGCCGAAGAGCGTATCGCGCGGTTTCGAAGTTCCAGGGTGAGAACCTTTACGAGGACAGGGATCAGGACCGAGACACCTCTACCAAATGCAGTTTATTGAAACTTCAGGGTGGTAGGCGATGACTGCGTACCACGTCGCTCTAACCTGCTCTCAAGTTGTTGTCCTGTAAATTAATGACACATACCCACACAGGGTGGTCGGCCAAGATTAATTATATATATGTTTAACTACATCGCCAAAAATAAAATGATTGCCAGGAAAGAGAGAAGGAAACGAAAAGATGAAAAACCGAACTAAGAATCGAAATCATAACGCACGCAGGAGGCGAACGCTGGGAGATTTGCAGCCAGCAACTAAAAAAAAAACAACAGTATATTAGAAAGGTAGACGCTCATATTAAATTAAGTTTTCAATGGCGGTAAAAACAAACATGTGCCTGTACCAAAGTTTTATATTAAATCCGAGCTTTTGTGACGGCTCCTCCAATTATAGTCTTCTCATCATTGTGAAGCAGCGGTAAAAGAGCCAGAAATGTTCTATTGGTTCCAGTTCCCCGCAGAATGCGCAGATGGGAGTAATTAAAGGGCAACTCGGGTGGCTTTTTCATCATTTTGTGTTTTTGATTGAATCACATTGCTTGGCGTGTCCTGACCTCAACACAACAAACCGTTTTTCGAAATTCCCATTAGAACTATTTTTAAAAAGGAAAAACAGCAAATCGAAACCGAAACTGCTTTCACCGCTAGACGTTGACGAAATGGTGACGTCACACTCAGTATTAGAAAAACACTCGTACGTGCGTTGGATGATGAAAACAAAGCATGTAAATCATGACACACTGCATAAAATGTCTGAGGTAGCTCAATGTAAGCCTCACAATTTTATAATCACGCGGGAAATGGACATTAATGCTGGTATAATGTTTGTGGATGTCAGAAACGCATTGTTGCCAGCAGAAATTGTCTGTACTGAAGTCATGAAAACTGCATATTTTAAAATCGTGTTGCGCGCGAATGGGTTATTGCACGGCGTCCAAATTCTTTAGAATGCGTAAGGACGGAGAAGACAACCTACAGTAAATTTTTACCAGAATATTCGAAAAACTTCCAGAGTTGCCCTTTAAGCACCAAACTAGACCTATGCATATAGAAATTTAGGCGCGGGATACGCCAGCGTAGCCTTGTTAGAGAGACCTCAGTCTGGCATGACTGACATGATTTCCCGCTCCACAAATGTGCAGGCAGTCATAGGATGTTAAAAGAGATCCAGTTTACGTGCTTAATAAGGGGCGTCTACGAAACCGCGCTGCTTTTATGTACGATGTAGCCGGGAGGGTAGGTAACACGAGGCCACTCGGTGTGTCGCGTGAGCTGCTGTTGGTCAGAATTATTACAGCAATTTTATTCTCATTTTTATTAGGCATTCGAATAATTACCCCATCGTCGCTCCTTAAAGGGACAGAACACTGGCCAAAATATGTCATGCGATTATGGTGGAAATGAAAAGATCTTGCCTCATATAGTACAGATCTAGCACTGCAATATCAAAGAAAAGAGGCTTTACAATTTTAATTTGCCATTGAAAATCGCATAAAAACAAGAGAGGCGCTATCTAGCGGAGGAACCCTAGTACTTACATTGTAGCCCCCCCCCCCCCCCCCCACGTGACTACGTGTCAGCAAAATATCGCTGATTTCCGTAACTGCACATTGTTCTTTTTTCTTCTAGGAGTGCTCGCCATAATTTATTATATTTTGCGCTCTATCCAGTGCGTCCTTAAATAAAAACCACCCCTGCTTTCGCACCGCGAGAGGTATGCTTTCAGGTTTTGCCACTAGATAGCGCCACAGTGTTTGCAATCCGCCTTTTGCGGGAGGATGTGGCGCCATCATGCGGGAGCGGGCGAGTAACACATTGGACGGCAGTGTAGCAGACGACGCGAAAGCACACCATACGAAATGGCCACGCCAACGCAGGTAGAAAGCGAAAGCTTCCCCCTCTTTTTTGGTCTCGGGGCGGAAAGCAGTGACAATGATTGCAGCATATCATGTTCACGCAGTATGGGGGAATGTAGAGCGTTTTCACAATCCACTCATTACGCACGCACGCATATACTATCTTCGTATTGTAAGAGCGTGCGGGCCGTGTTCGACGTGACAGAATGAGACGCTCTCAGCGTGCAGGCTTTCGGCAGACAGGAGTGCGCGGGGGCAGAGAGAGAGAGAGATGGAGCTCAAAGAGCAAAGCAGCCAGGGATTTGTTGATGCTGCAGAGCTAGGTGAAATCGTCTCCTGTGACTTCGAGCGGCGCATATGCGCGGGGTGTCTTGAGTTACCGAGCACAATGCGGTCACCGCGGCGCCGGCATGGTGCAATGGGCGTCGCTTCCTCCTCGCGTCATCTACAAGCGTGCAGCTATAGGATTTCATTACGAAGCTCGGCAGATAGGCACATACACACCCCCTGAAAAGGGCATTGTCCCGGCCGGACTGTACACCTGAAGAAAACGCGCGGCATTTTTCTGGCAACGAATGATTCAGCGCAGTAGCCGGTTCCTGCCCTCTGGAGTCAAAACGGATATGGTCGCAGTGGTGAAAAGGTTCTCAGTGCACAGAGAATGGTCATTCTGTTGTGAAAGGATCCGCAACGTTCCTTTCTGCCTCCGCCGCGATTTCTCCGGAATCAACAACTTGGTGACACATGTGCATCTCCTACATATCGGATGCGCATCTCGGTCAGGAACCAACCCTGTTCTACGTCCAGAGCGATCCACTCTGCAAGTGAATTAGCATGAACCCTCCAGGAAACTCATTTATTGTGCCGGGCGGTTTCCTTGCCGTTGCAAACGGTTGGACGAAGACGACGATTATCAAGCTCCCTAACGAAGTGCATCTGATTGCGTACACCAAAGGAACAAAATCCGGATGCTTTGGCGTGCACAAAGGCGAGCCTTTAATTAAAAAAAAATACTGTGCGTCGTGCAAGAGTGTCAAGTGCGTCATATGCTCCGAGCGGCAAAAACACAGATACTACCGGTATGTATGCATCTAAACGAAATATGCATGATGAAAAGTACCTACTGGAGTTTTCACCCAAGCTGTAACGCACCAGTGATAGCTGCAATGAGGATTTCTTCGATGCGTGATTACTTTAGTGGCGCCGGGGCCTGAAGGCGATGTATTTTGTCGTTTCTTTTCTTTATGTGCGAAAGGGCTAGGTAGCTTAGATACCACAGGCGGCTGTGTGCGCGAGGCCGTAATATTTAGCATGGTTTACCGTGACTACCACCTCACTAACAAGAAAAAAAAATACGGCGTTTTAATGCACTGCCGTTCACGAGCCTCATGACCAGCTCAACCACTCGGCTCGCGAACGGCGGTGCATCACAACAAACGCCCAATTTTTTTTTTCTTTTTAGTCAGGCGGCAGTCGCGATAAAACATGCTAAATATTTCGGTCTAGCGCACGCAGCCACCTGTGATATCTGCGCTACCCGGCCGCTTCGCACATAAAGAAAACAAACGACAAAATACATCGCCATCAGACGCGCCGAACAAATGCTCATTGCGGCTATCACTGGTATGTTAGAGGCTTGGAGCAAACTCCAGTAGATACATTTCATCATGCACATTTCCTTTAGATGCATACACCTGTAACGAAGTGTTTTTCGCACAGTCGAGAGTACGCAGTCGGTTGCTAAGGTCGGCCATTCACATCTTGACGCTTGGTGGCCCTAATTCAAGCTTCGCGTCGTTGTTGGTCGCGGCGAGCCGAAGGGAACCTGAAAAACCGCGTCTTGCATCTTGGAGCGCTTAGAGAGTGGCAACCGTACGCGGCAGATGTGGTTGGCATCACTTTGCCAAGCCTGTGACGGCCACCGTGCCGCCCGGTGCCGCCAGCCCCCGTGCACTGGCGGCGCCGAGAAACGCCGTCGACGCCGTCCAATGTGTTTCCATCGGTCGCCGCTACGACTTCGCGCATGCGCAGAAAACTCGCGCAAAAGGCGGATTTGGTGAATGAAAAGCAATGACAGTGCCCACTTAAACTTTCGTCGACGAGGGCGTGCGTTATTGTGCGTAACAGCATTGAGTGTGAAACTGAAAAGGAAGTTACTCTACGCAAAAAATGTCTGATTACTGTCTGGCGAGTGAAAGTTATACTTGTTTTTGGTACGTCTTTTCTGTCGGCCACCAGTCGTCATCGCGGTCGCCGCTCATGGTTTCTAGCATCGGACTACATAAAAACGGGCGCACGCATTGATCGAAAAATTCCCGGTAAAAATTTTCTACAGCGTTTCTAACAAAACCGTTATGGAATCGAACATTTTAGACATCAATCTTTCCACTGCGGTAAAAAAAATATTGAGACTTGCATTCCAGTGTTCTGTCCCTTTAATGACAGTTACCACTGATGCACTATGTTTCGTAGCGTCGCGTCGTACCCTTTTTAACAGAAGAGAGATGTAGCAGAGTGAAGACCTACAGGCGTAGATGTACGCGTACCGGTTTACAGTACCCCTCTTGAACATTCGCATTGACAAGGGTGGGGTCAGTTGCAGCCACTGCGCCTGCGTAGAAGGTGTCCTGTACGTTAATACGTGCCCCGTAAGCATCGCTTAGAGGCTTTTAACATACCGGAGACGTACTAGACCCATATACTTATCACCAGTCACCCATATACTTATTGGCACACAACTGAAATTGGCTAAAGGCCGACCGTGGCTAAACGATTGGGAGAGCTCGGCAGCCGTTATTTTTGGTCAACCAGTGCATAGTTCGGCCCTGGTTGGCTGCCAGTTAGTTACGATGGTTAGTAGTTAAATGAGTATACTATCGCTGAATAATTTATAAACGTTTCTGCACATTAAAGAACACCAGATGGTCGAAATTTCCGGATTCCTCCACTACGGCGTCTCTCATAGTCTGAGTTGCTTTGGGACGTTAAACCCCACAAACCAACCAAACCAACCAACCATCTTTTCTCACCTGTTTCGGTTTTAACAGCCAAGCCATGACTGTGACGTCAAAGTCAAGTTTAGGTCACGTGGCGGGTAAAAAAAATCAATATAATCGTTCTTGGGTCTTTTTAATTGACTGCAGCGCTAAAGCCAGCCTGCCTGAACAACAAGAATCACAGCAAATTAAGTGCCAGCGATTATATCGCTGTTTGTCCGTGCCCCTGCGTGCATGGTCTGTGACGTCATAGTCATCTCTCGACTGCCTGAACATGGACGAGCGTCTGAAAAATTATACGGAGATTCTTCAATATTACAGGTTAAGCAGGAGACATGCCACCACCGGATAAAAGTCTAAACAACAGGGAGGCAGTCGCATGGCAGCGCCTTCAAGCTGGAAAATTTTAAACCCGGTCTGGGCATGGACGACAGAAAAAACGATAAATACAAGCACTGTGGGGAGACGTAGGGACCCTCGACCATATAATCTGGGAATGTGCTAGCTCTCTAAGGGCTAAAACAAATATAAATTGTAGAGAAGCCTGGGAAGCCCTGCTGCGGAGCGAGGTCCTTGCTCCACAGCAACAGCCATCCGCCTGGCGGAAGAAGCCGAGAAGAGCCAAGACCTCTTTGCCTGCTTCTGATCGCGGAGATCTCGGCTCCCATGCCCTAGGCTTGCGTGCCAGAGGCGGGGCTTGAGGGCCTCCTTATCTGGTGAAAAAATAGTTATCACATCACATCGGCTGCTAAAACCAAAACTGGCGAGAAAGGAAAATTGAATTCAAAATTATTTAGCAGTCGTACGCGAAAACCGCGAGGTGATCTGTATACAGGAATGTCTTACGCATCATTAACAAGAAGAAAACTGCCACCAAATTTTGGTGTTCATGCTCCTTTAAGCAAATATTTTCGACCAACAGTAGGCAAGCGGGAATTACTCGGCACCCAAAGCTGAGCTAGAGTCTCTAGAAGTATTTGCTAGTCTGCCGTCTGAGCGGGGTTCCCTGTGGAACCGGTTGGCCGCTTGTTGGATTAAAGTGCAGGGGGCGCTGCACGCCTTCGGAGCGTTATCGGAGCGTGGTTGCGTGGTGTAGGTTGTGTCGTACTGCGCGTCTGCGCCCTGCTGAACCGCTAGTGCCGTGGCAACGCTTGTGCACCACGTGCACTTCTTTGCGCTCGCGAGTCGGAATCCGCGGAAGTTAGCAAGCATGTGGGTGGGTGCTCCTTTTTTATGGATGTGTGATCGCGTCATGTCCACACAACGGGACAAGCGTCACAGCACGTTTCGAACCCTACCGCCTTCTAGAAACTGACGCTAACGCGTACACAAATAATATATGCCAAGTATGGCTCCCTTAGTGGCCTGGTCAGAGCAATTTGATTTGAGTGAGGATCTGTGCAAGCACTAAAGATTCTGCCTACCCCACGTTACCTCCATCCATGGCCACGAGCCGTCCTATTCAATTAATGGACTTTCTCTTGGGTGCAAGAGCGGGTATAGCGCTCGTTCAAGGTGAAATGCTCTTTCTTCGGACACCGAAAGACGCAGAGAAGAGGCAAGAGTGGGAGCGCATCATCAAGCGCGGCAACAGAGTGCTTGACGAAGGTAGTGTCGCTTGTGAGCGACACTTCGAACCCTAGCTGTTTTATTGAGAAAGGTTAATTGAGATTCCCCGGGATATTACCGCACGAAGGATGCCGTCCAGATATATAGTGTTTCCTGACGTTCCAAAATATTTGCCGAAACCCCTGCCTCAAATAAGAAATGAGCGCAACTTCTTGTGCGAGCAAAAACAGTCAGCAGGGAGACCTGCAGAGAAAAAGAAGCGCATTGATTCCGAAGCACCAGTGATCCGATTGAAGAATACAGTGACGGTGGATAGTACGTGTGACGCTCTGCTCCAAGAATGCAGAAAGCTGCAGTCACCATCACCGCGTAGACAAATGTCGATCTTTCTGATGATGAGCAAGTAACATTCGCACATGCCATTCAAGCGAGGACGGGTCTCCGGAAGCAATCTACGTAAGCCGGCGAGTTCTGCTCCATCGCAGTTATACAGATGAAGCTGCCATGAATGCTGCTGTGTACATTCGAGCAAAGAAAGGGAAGGAGATAGCAGCTGTCAAGTAAACAGAAGAGATAATTAATCTTCTTCAAGACATTGCGAAACTTAGTTTGTGTCCTGGCTGCGGATTGAAGCCCATGCATGGCCAAGATCTTTCCCTCCTCAAATGGGCGTTACTTTGCGACGAACTGTACCATTCTTTCTGATGCAGCACGCATGCATACCCTACAAATACTTACAAAAGTTAATTCAGAACACCCTGTCAAGGAGAAAAGGATCAAGTCTGGCAGTGTAAAGAATAAAGAGATTTCCAAGTCTTGAGCAGGTTGTCGTATGAAAGACAATTGGTGACAAAGTTGGTAATAGGTGTATGAAATTAAAAATGAAAATGAACACTTTCCAAAAACAGAGTTTGAAAGAACGGTTAGTGGCCTTCCTCTCAAGCAGCATCTGACTGTTAAAACATGTTTTGATGCTGCAAAACGCAATTCAAGAAAAGGGGTGACATACTCGAGTGGCTACACGGCTTCCTATAAGCACCAAAGAATGCATATCAGCAGTTTGCCTGAAGCGTGATGCGATTTGCAGGGCAAGGGTTTCCATCTTGCGTGCTTTAATTGTGCATGCATCAGAAAACTTCCAGTTCTATTTACGTGTTATAACTTAACCTCCGAAGAAGTTGAGATGAAATTATAGCGTGAAGGAAAACGCCGGCGACAGCGCTCTGTTTCTCGCACATATGGTCCTCTGAGACTAGAATGTGCGTCTAATATAGTCCTTCATGAAAGCGCAATTGTTTATACAAAATTTTCAGAAGACGTTATTACAATACGGCACCGCGGTAGTATTCAGTGAGGATAAATAGGGTATAAAAATCGGTTTCGTTTCTCCATCGGCTCCGGGGCACACGCGCAAAACATCGGTCATGACAAAAAAAAAAAAAATCGTTTTTGTGGTTATGCCAATATCATCATCATAATCATCATCAGCCTGATTATACCCACTGCAGGGCGAAGGCCTCTCCCATATTTCTCCACTTAGCCCGGTTCTGTGCTAGCTGCATCCACTTGACCCCTGCGAACTTCTTAATCTCATCCGCCCACCTAACTTTCTACCGCCCCCTGCTACGCTTTCCTTCCCTTGGAATCCAGTTTGTTACCCTCAGCGACCATCGGTTATCCTCTCTTCGCA
>JAJIZL010125332.1:122359-146745 GCA_023969395.1 Amblyomma maculatum
TTTGTTACCCTCAGCGACCATCGGTTATCCTCTCTTCGCACTACATGTCCTGCCCATGTCCATTTCTTTTTAATTTCTACTAGAATGTCGGTAACTTGAGTTATTTCTCTGACCGCCACTCTGCACGCTTTCTATCTCTTAATGTTACCCCTACCATTTTTCCTTCCATAGCCTAGGGCGCGAATTCAATACTACCACTAAACTCAAATAAAAAACTTAAGAGCGGCATCGCACGTATACAAGGCACCAGGTAGTGCGCAGCGAATGCATTCCTAAGCGCACGGGCGCGCGCGTTGTCTGCTCTGTCAGCAGTGGCGCACTTCGGTTCACCGCAGCGCCACCGCGGCGGCCGGCGGACGAGAGACTAGCAATATTTCTAAGGACCCTAGCTGGGCAGCCAAACATGGCCCAACGACCCACGAAGTGACTCAAATACATTGAGCCAGCCGCAGGTCACAGCAATATGTAGACTGGTTTGTAAAATGAAGTTGTCCAGGCTAAAATATATATACTGCACTGGAAACGTTCATAACCTATTCAATCCTGCTGATTTCGATGAACATATAGTGCATGTCATATAAATCAACATAAGTATATTTATACGCCTCGGAAAGGTGCCTTATTGAGAATTAGCACGGGTAATTAAGCAAATGTATTTGCATAATGTTCGCACTCCCTCGACTTGCGAGGGTCACATATGAGTTCTCAGAAGGGGTAAGCTCGCTGAATGTTCGGTGCACGTGTACGTGCGCAGCGCAGTGCTGTCTTTTGTTTCGGTGCACTGTTTTTTGTACGATTATGATGGACCTGGTCGCCATGGATTGGTTGGAAAACATTTTGTAAAAATGCAGACGCTGACGGTCCGCTCTAGATGGCCTCCAGTCCATGGCTGGCGGCCACATTAGCGGCCCACTCGGTGGCCAAGGCTTGAATGTCCGGGTCCGAGCTGACCAGAACGGCCTCCCATCGATCAAGAGAAATAATTTGTACTAGATCCTTCGGTGGAGGCTCTTCTTTACATTGTCATAGTGTGGGATCATACGTGGCTGGCGACCTTAGCAGCCCACTCGGTGGGCAAGGCTTGAAGCCGCGGGTCCGATCTGATCAAAACGGCCTCCCATCGCTCAAAAGAAGGAATTTGTACTAGAACCTCCGGTGGAGGCTCTTCTTTACATTGCCAACGCTTTTTTTGCTTGGGTAGACAGTGCAAAATCGGCCTCCGGCCTTGGTCTTATGTCGGAGGCTCAAAATTGGCCGGTCTAAGGCTAATAACCAATCCCGAGCCAGGTTAAAACTTGTTGACCTAGCTTGTGCCAAAGATCGATCGGCAAGTGTGTCTGTCGACGTTGGGCCAACGTATATGGTCAAGGTCGCTTGTTCAGTTGGATAGACACGTGAACTGCGCCGTAAAGGAAGGGGAAAAGGTGAGGGAGTGAGAGCCTCCTATCCCGAAGCTCGCCAGTACGTCATCGGTATGCTGAATATGTCCGGTTTCTATTGACACCTCGAATCAGTTCCTGGTTTAGTCACCTTTATTATGCACCAACTAGCCCGCCAAAATGCTTTCCTGATTTGTTGTATACTTTATATTGTGAAAGAAGGCCAGGTTGAGACGCCAAAGTCGTGACGGCAAGGCAAGGTACGCCGTGTCAGCGTTTTAATCTGATCGTGAACCCAGGCTATACCCAGGCGCGTGCTGGAGCCGGCGCCGCGGGACGATGACGATGGTATGTACAAAAGAAAGAAGATTATGGTAAAACAAATGAAAGACGATCCGTGGAAGGCTCACAATATATGAATCGCTTATATGGCTCCAAAATTTTCTTGGCCTACTTTTAGTTGCACCGCAAACTTCGGTCATTCAGCAATCAGTGCAGCTGTTTTCCTTGGACGAGGATGGGTACATTATTTGTCTGGATAAGATTTCTCGTCTATTTTATCTTGAAGGAGTACAGTCACCAAATTTTGGCGGCATTTTTATTCTTGGTATGAAACGTAAGGCATTCCTGTATACATATATCACCACGCGGTTTTCGTCTACGACCGTTAAATAACTTTTATTTGAATTTTCTTTTCCCGCCAGTTTCGGTTTCAGCAGCCGAGAGATGGCTTTGACGTACGACATAAAAAAAAAGAAAAAAGAAAAAACGAGCGATAATCGCTGTTTCTTCACTTGTAATTCCTGTTCTTGATGCGCAGGCTGGCTTTACGTTGTAGTGAATTCAAACGACACAATTATATCGTTTTTTTTTGTTTTTTTTTCAGCTGTCAAGTGACCTAGACTTGAATTTGACGTCACAGTAATCGCTCGGCTGTTGAAACCGAAACGGGTGAGAGAAAAAAAGATCATAATTCAAAGTTTGTGGGTGGATATCACGTGGTGATCCGTGTACAGCAATGCGTTATGTGTCATCACCATGGACAAAACACGAACCCAAAAAATAGGTACGTGTCTCTCCTTTGCAAAGAAAGAAAGAAAGAAAAAAAAAAAAAAAAAAGAAAACGGCGCCGCCTTTACCATTCCGTGTTTCTGGAAGCCACCCGTTATTGTTCGATGGTGTCCTGATTTATATTACAATTGCTTCGTGGACTGTTTCCTTTCCAGCATTTGCCACCTTTTTTACCTGTTTTATTTTCGCATATACAGATGAGTCGTGATTATAAACCAATTTTGCCTTCTAGGGCGCTTCTCTATTTCTTCTTCCAGACTCACCTAGTAAAAAAAAAAAAATAGGTACCAGTTAAAAATTTTCAATGAAACCAACGCTGTTTCGGACACTTAACCCATTACAGCCAATGGGTGGTGGTGGTGGTGGTAGAAACATTTACTGCCAATATTACAGAGGATGGGGACGTTGCCCCCTACATGTCATTTGAGAGCCCCCTCCATGGCCCTCTTACAAAGAAAAAGAAAGCCCTTCGAGGGCTATCCGCGCGAGAGCGCATATGTAATGATCTTGCGCTGGTCCTTATATAGGAGTTACTGGGAGTAGCTTCTCCCAGGGCCACCTGTGGTGAAGGAGGATGAGGAAATGAGGGGCAGGTGAGTAATATGTGTAGAAAGTCGCCAGGTTTGCCACAGAGCTTGCAGGAAGAAGAAAACTGGTCAGGAAAGCGGGCGTGGAGAAGGATAGGGTATGGGGCTGTGCGCTGTAGCTTGCGCCAATGGGCAGCTTGTGTTATTGTAAGATTCGGGGCAGGGGGTGCGTAAGTCCTCCCATTTTCGCGGTGGTAGGTAAGGATGTCACGAAAGGACAGCAGGCACTCCCCGGCATCTGAGCAAGACTGTTCCTCCCCAGCCTGGAAAGCGAGACCTCGGGCCAGGGAGTGAGCCTCCTTATTACCGGGAAGACCCGCATGCGCGGGTGTCCAAATAAGGGTGACCCAGTAAAAAAAATTCAATGGGTCCGATTGGGAAATGAATTGGTCAAAAAGCAATTGTTTTCGCCACCCATTGGGCCTGACCATTTGATATGAATTGGTGCTTCAAACTGGAAATGATTGGTCACCCATGAAGACCAAATGGTTCACCAATCGAACTTAAATGGCATACCCATTGAGCCCAAATGGTTTGAACTCACATAGCTTGAAAAAAAAAAAAAAGAATGGAGATGCAATTTCAATGTTTTCTGTCCAGAAGAGCCAACTTTTATACAAGTGGAATGAAATTACAATTTTTTACAGAAATCATGAGAGACAAGTAAGCATTGCACACACAGAACGAACACAGATGCAATGTATATATTCAGAGGTTGCAGACTTATATACTCCATTCTTTGAACAGTGCTGCTGGGACCAGTGACACATCTTTGTTATTCAGGGTTAACTTATTTACCGCACTTACAGTGAACATGATATAATCAATTAAGATTAAGCGCGGCATACACTTTTTATAAGAACTTAAAATTTTCACTGTTGTCTCTTTATAGAGGTATGTATATCTGTGCACATCTCAGTCAAGGATATCACTGACTTGACTTTCCCAATTGGGAATGTTTGCTTAGGACCAATTCGAACCAATGGGAAGCCCAGTTGGAAGCCCAATTCGTTTCAAATGGGCATCCCAATTGGTAGCAAAGGAATCCCAATTGGGATTGAAGTAACCCAATGGGCTTCCCATTACCCCAATGGGTTTATTCAATCCCAAGTGGGATGCCCCGTTGGTTTCTTCAGTCCCAATTGGGACGCCCAAATGGTTTCTTCATTCCCAATTGGCAGTCACGAAACGAACTGGGCTTCCCAATTGGGAGTGAAGAAACCATTTGGGTTGGACAGTACCCATTGGTCAAACCATTTGGGATTGGCAGAACCAATTCAATCTGACTGGTCTTCCCAATTGGACCCATCGATTTTTTTTTACTGGAGACAGATTGTTGGGGTTGCCAAAAACGCAAAAGGCAGTGGTGGGTGTTGGATGACACTAAACCATTGGCAAAGTTCAGGATGACTGTTTTGGAATCCGAAATTTCGCAGCGGGTGTGGATGTCATGGCTAGGGAAATGGCTGCCTCCTCAGCCTCTGTTGTAGAATCGTTGAGAATTGAGCAAGCAGAGAGAAGTTTTGCATGATTGTTAGTAACTGCTAGTACCTTACGATGGGTGTTTGCATAGGTGGCTGCATCTACATATGCTACACTGGGGTCTTCTCCATACTGTCTGTGTAAGTCTTGCGTCCTGGCTTTTCTACGTTTCCCATCCCGTTCTGGGTACATGTTTTTGGGAAGGGGGGTACCAAAATTTTGGAGCGAATTTCAGAGTGTCTTTAGATGGGAGTCCTATTGGGTGAGACCAATTGCGTCCAATATTGGTCCAATGGAGTATGCCAGTAGGATTCAACACATGTGATGGGCCCAGCATGCGCGACGTACCAATACAATGATAACACGCCACTGCATACAGTAGGTCCAATAGAACATATATACCAAACGGGGAATGGAAAACTGCCAATTTACATGTTTACTATCATGCGCAAACTGATAGTACATGCTTGATTGAGATCAAATTTCAGGCAAGCATACATCACATAAGAAATGCAATATACAGTCAGACACTTTCAACATATAACCAAATTAATTACACCCTCAACAGGCTGGCACCAGCAAATTTTGCCAAATTGAACACAGTTATTTCATTCAGCTTTGTTAGTGTAGATGAATATACGGTTCAGTAGGTTAAGCTACCAATAGACGAAATTATGAATCAAGCATTAGTTCTGCTTTGTGAGATATTCCAATGTTGGCATATGAATACAATGAGTGCAGTAATGACCCACTTTAATGCAATGGGCATAAGACTAATTGTATTTAATGGGTAACTGGTAACAATTGGGCTTACCAGTGGCAAAGATTTGCCCAACTGAATATTCATTTGGAAATTGAAAACCCAATTAATACTACAGCTATGTACAAACGGCAGTCAATAGACTGCATTACTAGCTTTTCACTGGCAAAACCAATTGTTGGATTGTCCAACTGGAACAAGAATTCCAAATGCAACCAACTGGACTATCCAATTGCAAATGGAATTCCCATTGTACTACCCAGTTTGACTTTCAACTGGACTCTACAATGTGTTCTGGTTGGAATTTTTATTTCAAATAGAACCCATTGGAGAGTTCTTTAAAGAATTCTGACTGGAACTTTGTCCTATTGGTACCACTCAGATTCCAATGGGTTAAAATGATTCTTTTACTAGGCAATATCACTGCTACTAGTGCTACTTGTTTGTCACTCAAAAGTTTGGTTTAACTTTCTTAAACAAGTATAGACATGTGAAAGTACTTGATTTGACATGGTTATGCCAAGTTTCTGACCTTTCAATGCAACTGGTTTCAATTAGATCCCAGTTGCGAGCGAAGAAACCAATCCTAGTAAAAAAAAAACCAATGGGTTCAAGCAGGTGTTCTTTTGAATCGTCTGGGAGCCAGCCAATAGAGGTCAGCCAAATAAATTCAGTTGGTAGTCCATTTATTTTGCCGTTCCATTCTGATGCTTTCTCCTATCTCAATATATGGGAACCAATTGGCTTCCGAGGCTGCAAATGTTTCTAATTCCCAATTAGATTACCCAATTGGACAATTTGGAACCACTGCAGCTTCCACTGGATCCAAGAAAACCAGTTGGAAACATTTATTGGTTCAATTGGCTGAGCACTTCCAGTCGACGAAGCAAAAGTGCAAGTGGAACGGGGCTTCAAAAACCATTCATTTTATATGCTGAATTGTGACTTGGGTTCTGAAAGAATGCAACATGCTTGAATGTGGACAAGTAATAAGTAATTACTCACGGCTTCCCTCATAGTACAAGTTGCTTTGCGATGTTAAACTTCATACCAAATACCTCTGATTACGGCACAAGAGCAGCTAGCGTTTGAATCCCCCTACGAGTGATCAACAATATGTATGTCATCTTGCAAGGGCAGCAACACAATTTCCTTCAAGATTTTTATCCCCTTGAGCTCGTCTATTGTCTTTTTGTGTAATAAACACATTCCCTACGCTTAGCGCTGTTTTCTGTGGGTGTGAGAATACTTGGATAACCTAAAAGAAATCAAAAAGCAAGTTGCCCAATCATTTTACTCACAATTTTGCTGCCGGGTATTCATCTACTTCGTCAACATTACTAGTAAACTGCCTGAAGCACAAGTGTTGTCCATCAGACAAAATTGATGAAATCCAGCAGTATCTTGGAGGCCCAGTTAGCAGCTGGCATGACCCTTTTGCATATTTGGGCAAAACTGAAATTTCCTGGCACATACAGTATGACTATATTATTCAGTGCAATACTGATTTCACTGCGCACCTATGCAGGCAAACTATGGTGTACAAGTGTGCAGTCACATCACGTTGCAGCCACAAGTGGGACAATCCCGTTTTTCAGCAAATCTGATGACTTTCTTTGCACAAGGTATGGAAGGCATCTCTGCCCCCAGCGTCCTTCGAAACATTAGACGAGGGGGGTGGGGTGTGTTACACCCTTCCCACTTTCCTTTGTGCAGCGCCTTGAGGGCCTGTAACACTTGTATTTGGTTTCAAACCTTGTAACAGTATGGTGGCTTGTGGTGTACAAGGTCGCGTTTCAGATCACGTATCCACAGATCATGTGCAGCAGATGCTTTTTCTTGCGTGAGAATTTGAGCATTTCAGCACGTCGTTGACTATATTTATCATATTCTGTTCAATGTTCGTTTCCTTGATTACATCCGTCATTCGATTCAAGAGCCACTTTTCACCAATCACACATGCTGTTTTTATGAAAACACCTTGTTGTGTAAAGATGCATTAATTGGGGATTATTAAGGGTGACCGGTGCTAGGATTAAGTTCACCATCTCGCACCACAGCATGCAGCATGAGGCTTACGTAGCTGATCCGAAAAAAAAAAAAAAAAAAAGGGAAACATTACCCACTCAACATCTGTCTATGGCTTTTTAGTACTTCTAACAGATAAATGGCAAATATGCAGAAAGAAATTGTCTTAGCGGAAAACAGGCTAACCTTGACCAACTATAGCTCTTCACTGTGTGATGAAGTGTAAAATGTAATTGCTTCAACTTTCTATATTTATAGATGGCAGTGTACGTAAGTGACACGCAAAACACTTGCAGTTCCAAAAACAACCTTTATTTAAAACAACAATGTGATACATTTCTTCCATGACTGCTTATTTGCAGGAGTGCCAATATATCCTTTATAAAGGCAAAGTGTCTAGACATCAGTCATAAACATAAAAAAGTGGAATAGGGCCTTGAGCCCATTTATGTACAGAGGCCAGCAACTCTGACCCAAGTGCTAGCTAAATTAATCATTGTCGCTGTCTTCCTCCATGTTGGGGCTGGTGGGGCTGTAAGTGGGTGAAGATGGGGAATAACCCGGACTTGTTGGGGAGTAACTTGAACCCTTCGGACTTGTGGGAGAATAAGTAGGCGAAGTAGGGGAGTACTTCGGTGACGTCGGGGAATATGTTGGCGACGTTGGTGAATACTTCGGAGACGTCGGCGAGTACTTCGGTGATGTAGGGCTGTACTGAGGTGATGTTGGACTGTACTGGGGCGAAGTAGGGCTGTACTTCGGAGATGATGGTGTATATGTAGGACTTGTTGGCGAGTACTTCGGACTTGTCGGGGAATACTTCGGGCTCGATGGAGAATAGGACGGTGAAGTCGGAGAATAGGTAGGCGAGGTCGGAGAGTACTTCGGAGACGATGGCGTGTACTGCGGTGAGCCAGGAGAATAGCTTGGACTTGTTGGAGAATAGGATGGCGAAGTGGGCGAATACTTCGGGCTGCTTGGAGAGTAGCTTGGGCTGCCAGGCGAGTAGCTTGGGCTCTGGGGTGAGTAGTTGGGAGAGCTGGGTGAGTAGGACGGACTGGTTGGGGAATAGGATGGAGAAGTTGGGGAGTAGGATGGTGAGGTTGGGGAGTAGGACGGTGAGGTTGGAGAGTAGGAGGGTGAAGCAGGAGTGTAATTTGGAGAGCTTGGGGAATAGCTCGGACTTGTTGGAGAATAGGATGGAGAAGTCGGGGAATAAGAAGGGGATGTAGGGGAGTAAGATGGAGAAGTTGGAGAATAGGATGGGGACGTAGGCGAGTAGCTAGGACTCGTGGGAGAATAAGAAGGCGAGGTTGGAGAATAGGAGGGCGATGTTGGAGAGTAGCTTGGGCTGGTTGGGGAGTACGAAGGAGATGTTGGAGAGTAGCTTGGAGAGGTAGGTGAGTAGTTGGGGGAAGTGGGAGAATACGTTGGCGACGTCGGTGAGTAAGATGGTGATGTGGGGGAATAGGAGGGCGAAGTTGGTGAATAAGTTGGAGAAGCAGGAGTGAGAGAGGGAGAGGAAGGTGCATAAGCAGGTGATGAAGGCGAGTAGTTCGGAGAACTGGGGCTGGGTATGTATGGGGAGGCAGGCGATGAGGCTGGCGACCCTGGCTGTGGTGACCATGCAGGGCTGCAGGCACCAGGACTGAATCCACTAGCGTCACTTGATGCCGAGGGCGAGAAGCCAGCACCTCCCGGTGTCATGCCACTTCCCACGTTAGGTGACCAGCCACTGCCATAAGCTGGAGTGGCACCTGTGGCCCACGGTGTCATCTGTGGAGACATTCCAGCCATCGGAGTGGCTGCACTGCCAAAAAAGACGCCAGGGCCACCTGCATGACAGGAAAAAATATAAAATGTGTTAGGCACATGAACACAAGCCCATTAATGAGCAATAAACTTGCAGCCGCTTGTATGCTATCATCCCCAGTCCAACGTGTACGAGCGCCGAAATCAAGATATCAAGCCGCTCTTGAGCACATATTCGAGGTCGCATGGTTAGGATGCACACTTGGATGCCATATCCTTCACTCTGCGCACGAGTGTAAATCGCTCGACTGCCTTCACACTGGGTTTGCTCATGTTTAGCAGGGAGTTGAACACATGAACAAACTCAATATTGATACAGAGGCTAGACGACTGTCTGCAATGTCACGATCAATGTCAACAACTATGCAAGGTAATCACGATAGCGTTTAGCCAATGCCATTAAGCAGGCAAGCCACAGATGTGAGAAAGCCAGGACAAGACAGAAGACCAAGTACGACCAACCTCACAGGAGCCTTGACTTCCGGCTGGGAGACACGGTTCTCATGCAAAATCACATTGTCAGTGATGCAAATGCAGGATTCGCGGCTAGCCTTGTGCTCTGCCTCAATGGGTAGGGCCCTCTGTGACTGAAGAGAAACTTTCCAGGTTGATTTACCGGTTGAAGATCTGAAGTCAGCTGAATCAGCGGACCCATTCACATGGGAGAGGTAGTATTTCCAGAGGGAAGCTGCTATGGAAGCCGAACCACCACTTATTCAGAAGAGTGCAGAGGTGAGCAAAGCCAAGAGCAGTCTCTACCGGCACCAGTGCACAGTGGCTCTTGGAGCAGCTTGCAGTCGAGCTCAAAACGAATAACCCATGAAAAGACTCTAACCTCTTCTACCGCTGTGTGGGAGTTGGTGGACTTAGGCACGCCAGTTCAACCCTAGCTGGAGGCCAAGACTAACGAGCCTTGTCTGCTGCCCTGGTTTACAATCGAACAGCATCGGCACTGCCTGAAGCGAGCAGCACAGCATGATTCCAGTCTTTGAAATGTGTGCCTACTCCATCTCCCCAGCAGCAATTGCAGCAATTCCAGAATGCAGACCTATGTGGAGGACGGATGGCCTACTAATGGACTTGACCGGCCTCGCCCTGACAGCGGCTCTAAAGGCAGAATCTGCCAATCCAGGGCCCAGCCTGCTGTCCAGTGACATGGAAAAGTTTTTCTTTTCTCATTGTGATAGTATGCTTTGCAACTTAAGGTATTATCTACTAATACAGGTACAGGCTTTAAGGAGATCTAGTAAGGCACGGTAGTGACCAAATACCAAGGCATCCACATCTGGTGGTCAGCATGGGGAGGCCCACATTAGAGCAGGCGTTTCTGCCAGATGACATGTAGAGAGGGGCACATCCACAGAAAATGGGCAGTGTCTGTCTTGTAGACAGGAGCAGGACAGAAGGGGCAGGTACATACCATACCATACCAGAAGGGGCAGGTACAGTACATACCATGCCCTATTCAAAGACACCTGCCCCTTCTGTCTTGTAGACAGGAGCAGGACAGAAGGGGCAGGTGTCTTTGAATAGGGCATGGTATGTACTGTGCTAGCCACAATCACGTTATTGTGGGGGTGAGGGTGACACGAAGGCACAATGTTCGAAGCAAGGCTTCTTCCTACAAGGCCGTCAGGGAGTTTGGTGTCATATGGCGAAAGAAGTACTTCGTTTGCTTTGCATTCCACGACTGCCCTGCAAGCCTTATGCGTTCTGCACTCGCATGTTCAACACCATCTTACACCAGGCATCGAAAAGGGGCACGCATCTTAATGTGCTCAGTGCTGGTTCGCGCCGACATGCTCCATCATAGAATTTTATGCCATGAAGAGAACAGTGGCTCACATTCGATATAGCAATCACGAAAGCCATGTAGTCCTGTGGTTATTGTAAACCAGTATGCCGTTTCCAGTGCAAGACTCGTAGCATCAAACGCTACAGCCCTCTATTAGACACTGGCCGGGACGGACCATGTTGGCAGTTCAAGTTATACAGATTTCTGAATTAACAAGTGTCAAACGTACAACTCTCACACTTTTCACCATCCGCCAAGCGAAGAATAACACTAATGGCCTGTACCAGACCAGGTAGAATTTGAACTGTCATCAAGCACAGAAAAGCCCAACTCATCCAGGGCATACTCACAAAGGGATCCCATCATTCCTGGCAGGTTCATGGGAATCTCAATGCCGTACTTGCACTTTTCGGCATCAAGCATCAGGTCAAATGCACCTGTTCCCATCCGTGCCAGCTGTCCCATGATGATGTTTTCAGAGACACCCTTCAGGTAGTCAACCTCAGCATGTGAAGCCGCATCCAGGAGCACATCAACCTGCACAACAGAACAGGATGTCAGAACTGGACATGGTTGCCACAGTTGGAGGCTCTTCCAATACGATGCAATCTGATGCTCACACTCTTGTCACCATGCCACCATTTTTGGCACATGCTAAAATGCATAGCTTCCATTAAAAGACACTGCAGCATTGGATACACAATATGTGCATCAAGATACCATTCTTCTTAGCAGCAGATTAGACCCGACTACTAGAAACGTACATTGTCACCTATTCCATTTCATTATCCAGGAGGATAAAATCGTTCATTTTAACAGCATTCAGTAACTGCAATGAGGCAGTTTGAAATTTTGTAATTCCAAGGAGATTATTTTTTAATAAAAATGTACCAACTAGCCTAAACAAGAGTCCCAAAGAGCTTTAGATAGGCCTTAAAGGCAAACAAATAACCACAACTGTGACATGTTTACTAGAACTGCTAGAAAAAAATGAAGCGAAGTAAATAACCAGCCATTTTTCATGCAATTCGAAGGCCAGTCACATTCGAGATTAGTGGGTTTCACTATGTCTTAAATGTCCCTGCAAAGTCAGTTATAGTAGCGAATTTGCAATTAGTTCGACCGTTTATGAAAGCTGAGCTTTTTTCCAATCTCAGCACTGATGCTGGCAACATCCTTTTGCATTTTGTTTTCTTTAGCTGTCTTCCTCAAACAAATTGTTAAAACTAAAGCTAAGCAGGCCTGTTGCTTGGGCTAGTTGGTGGAGTTTACTCATTTTGGTGATGCATGAAGTGCAAAATAAACACGGAAAAAAAGTAACGCTTTGTCCTTTGTTTCACGTCCCTGCCTTTTTTGTGCTTCAGGCTTTGCCAAAATAGCACATTGTTAGACCAGGGTTCGTACAGGTGGCAAAGAAAAAAATTCAAGGATATTCAAGGAATTTCAAGCCCCCATAGGAGGATTTTCAAGGCCCCTTTCGAGGGCTTAATTTTTTTTTCCATGTCAAAGATCTTCAAACAGTGCTCTCAAAACGTCTGAAATATTTATTCCACAAAGAAAAAGCATCACTACGCAGATTTGCTTCTATTGCACAGAAAAAAATTAAATATAGCTTCATAAAATATCACAATGAAAGTTTGGTCATATCCCGCAGAAAAGTAAAAAATTAGTTTTATAAAATTGTTGGTTATTTCCTATACCCTCACAAAATATTGTCCACTGCTTCAACTGCACAAAACAAAAAAATCCTTAGGAAGCAGCTCCTCAGGGCTACTTCAGGGGAGCTCCAGCAGCTTTTGTTGAATTTGGAGCTTGATGGCGTGTAGCTCCTCACTCTTGTCTTTGGCCGTCTTTCTGAGGCTATTGGACTTTACAATGTGTGTCACATTGTTTTCTGCCTCTGCTTTATCAGCATAGGCATTTGCAGATGCCATGAGATCATCAAATGTCAATTCCAGCTTCTTTTTCTTTCTTTTCATTGCATCAAGCTCTTCCTCAATGCAGTGCTTTTTTCTCTGCTTTGAAGCTTCAAAGTCCTGCTTTTTCTGGGCTTCCAAGTATGCTCCATACTTTTGCCTTGCAGCTGACACAGCGATCCTCGGTTCCTTGGTGATTGGAATGTTTAGAACACCACCTGCTTTCTCAACCGCATCGCACACGATCCGTTGTGAAACATATGAAAGGTCCTTCAGATTCTCAACGCACACCTGTCGGTTTACACTGAATCCACGCTGGACAGTTGCCTGGCCATGACTGAGGACAAGCAGAAGTTTCACAATGCTCCACAACTTCGAGTAGGTTGAACTGAACTTCAAGAGATCAGGGTAAAATTCATCCAGTCTGTCAGCGCACTTGTCAAATTGTCTAAGCTGATGTTTCTGCTCGTGCAGGAGCTCCGTGTACTCGGCCAGCACAGTGTCTCGAAGGTGATCAGCCATTCTACCTGCAGTGATGAGGGTGTCCAACACTTTTCTGAAACCTGCAAGGCATTCCTCTGGCTTCGAGCACATCTGTCGTGGGTCTAGTGAAGAAAGGCCCCTAACAAATGCAAATTTCAAGGGGCTTCTGTCTAGAACTTTCTTTGTGGCACTGATCAAAAACTGTTTACATTCCATCCGGAGTTGAAACACGTCCTTTGAGCTCACTTTAGAATTCTTGAGAACTTGCTCTGCTTTGTAGCCTATATCCACCTTTTCAAGTGGAACATGGTTCTCGGCATTATCAATGTCGATCTTTAGCAGACCCACTATCCCTTTGGCAGACAGGATCGAACATTTCAAAAACTTTGTCAGCAGCTTTCTGAGAACAGTTTCTAAATCCCTTGCAAGGAAAAAAAACATTGGTTTGTCTGTCTGGTACTCTACCAGAAAAGGGTTCAGTGCCATCGCCACACATAAGGCAAAATTCAACTTTGCTGGCAGCAAAGCATCACAGCAGAACTCCCACAAGTTATTGAACGATGCACATTTTGGCAGGTTGACTTCTTTTTTTCTAGCAGCCTCAATGTACTTTTTCATGTCACACCACAACAGCAACGCTCTCTCAATTACAGGAACATTCTCCACCCACCAGTGGGCGACAAACTTAAGAGGAAAGGTATCTTGGCCTGTAACTGCCGAAAAGTCCTGTCTCCGTGCTGGAGCACCTTAAAAAATTGCACTCAGACTAGACAACAAGCAGTCAAGTCCCCATTTAGTCGCTGAAACACCAGCCCTATAAGCATTGTGCACTGTGTGTAGCCCACAAGTGCCTAAGTCCACACACAGAACTTGGTGGTTTTGTTGCAAGTGCTCTTGAAGACCTTTGAAGAACTTCAGATTGACATTGGGCCCATCCATTGATATCTGAAGAATCTTGGCAAGAGGCAAAGGCTCGAGGGCGTTTAGCAACTTTTCCTGAATGTCATCGGCTGCGGAATGCCCCATAAAAACGGAGGTGTAATACCTGGTCGTCACTTGGCGAGCAGAGTCCCAAAACCTCACGTGCACATCCATTTGCTTACTTTGCAGAAAGTCATTTGCCGACTCGTCAAACAGTACGACATAGAATTCACACTGTTCTATTTCTCGCTGCAATGCTGAAAGAAAGAAAGGCCTGAGACCGTGACACGTCATATAGGCGCATTTCTTCTCACCACAAGAAAACGCCTTTGCCACTTCACTGTCCGAAAACATGCGCTGAAATAGCTCCCCTGCTTGGGATGACGATCGGTACGAAAAGTGGGATGTCACAACTTTCAAAGTCCAAAGAATTTCAGCGTCAGCGACAAGCTCGTGCGCTTTGCAAGCATCGTTTAGGCTTGGCGACTGCGAGGAACACGCGCTAGTAGACTGCTCTACCGCGACCGGCGTCAGGTACCTTTTCAACGCGCTCCCTTGCGCTACCTTCATTGCGCCAATATGCTTGCCGCTTTTCATGTGCCTTTTTAAAGCGGATTCACCCATGGCAGTCACATCCACAGTTTTACCGCAAAGCTTGCACTTAGCCCGATGCGTACTCGTTGTATCAGGCGCAATCCACTGCTTGTATTCGTCATGGTGGAGCCACGTAGCCTGAAACTTGCTCTTTCCGGGCATTGTGTCACATATGAAAATATCACGTGCGCTGACAGGCAGAATCCACGCTCATTCCAAAAATGCAAGCACTAGGGCAACGCCAGCGTAGACACGGCCGCACGGCTCGGTAAACCTATCTAAAAACGTTGGGCTCGGTGAGTGATGGCGATGCGATAGCGATGGGACGACGCAGCCGCGCGCCCACTGCAGTGTTGCCAGCCGCCTAACGAGAATGCGCTAAATAGGCTAAAAATCGATACGTTTCCTTCCCCGCAGTTTATTCAGAACTCAGTCAAGAATAAAAGTTTAGCAACAAAAACGTTTTCATGACGAAAAACATCAGTTCAAATTTAGTATTCAAGGAATTCAAGAATCTTCAAGGACCAGTCATAAATTCAAGGTTTTTAAGGGCCTTGAAAACAGACTTCCGTAATTCAATGGTATTCAAGGTTTTCAAGCACCTGTGCGCACCCTGTAGACTTAATGACCCACATTTTGTAATTCATTGCTACTAATTTCTTAGCACAAGTGACTACTGAACATAATCAACTCAGTAACCCTTGGCGAAACCTTGTTTATAGTCAGCTGCTACTTCGCATTTTCAGCTTCCTGCTTTTTTTTAGCCTCCAGAAAGGAACTGTCAGTCTTGCAGAAGCCACAGACATCCACAATTCCTTTGTGATCTGCAGATTAACAATGCCACCTTTAACGTCACACAAAGTCAGCTGGGTATGCAAGAAATTTTTTTCAGGTTCTGCATGTCATTAGTCGAATTCATGGTGACTCCTTGCTCCACACTTCCCTCCCAGAGTTTGAAAATAAGCCATAATTTAACCACTTTCTAGAGTTCCCTGTAATATGAAGCTACATTCAGGAGTTCGGAGGAAAAAAAAAAAAATCTTGTCCGAGACTATAAAGTTGCGTTAGCACACTTTCTGCTTCTGAAAGCGTGAGAGCGAGCATGAGAGTGTATTCAAAAAAAGGCAGCATCTCTCACAGTTTCCGTTATCTATTTTGCTGCAATCCCCTACTACAAAAATATTTAAGGCCTTCCATGCATTTAGCAGGCTCCAAGCAAATTTGCCTTAGGTCCAGTGAGGAAAGCCCTCAACTAGAGAAGACTGCAGCTCCACTGGCCCACAGATATGGCTACTTTCATCATCAAACGTTGTTGCTGCTGAAGGACTTTATTTTGTTATACGATACTATTCGTAAAATCTTTCGCAGAGGAGGAGGGGGGGGTTAAACTTTTGAAGGAATTGGCTTTTGTTACAACCTTGCTGACGATTTCAAAACCGCCAATACCAGGTCTGACTAACTGTCTGCAGCTTGCCATTTTTACCACCATGTGAAATGTTAACATCACAAATATACAAAGTGTGACTTTCTTACACAACATGACGAACACAAATTTTGATGTGTACAGTTTCAAACACATCATCGCACTGCAAGGCAGCTTCAACCGTAAAACTCACGAGTTCCACTTCTATGGACGCAGCAGCTAGTCACACCCCCCCCCCCCAAAAAAAAAGTTAAAAAAAAAAAAAAACCAAGGCTAAGGCTAAAAGCAAAATTAGCGAACAAAGACATAGTAAAAGCGACAGGCCCAGATAGGGTAATAGAAACACTGCAGCAAGTCAGTGAAGGTGGCCACCAAGATTTAGACGTGGATTGATGCCTCCAGTGACAGACAGTGAAAGTTATTACAATGTTACGGCTGCTGACAGAGGTTCTATAGATGCTTCATACTGCCTTTTTGCGGTGAAACAAGGAACCATCGCCAACCTGTGGTCAGAACAATATTTAGACACTTTTTGCAAATAAAGTTTATCTTACATAAAATTTGGGGCAACATTCGCAAAATCATAAAGCAGCCCCAAATTGTAAATTTTAAGAAAAATTTAGAAGAGTTGGCAAGTCTGTATCAGCATATTTGACAAGTCAACAGTACCGAGAGTAGGCTCTTTATTTAGCGCTGGCCATTGCAGTTTTGATGCGAAACAGGCTAGGCTACTGTTGGCAGGCACCAGCACAGTTGTCCCGCGCACCTAGGATCGACATCACTGCAGGAAGTTTGGCACCTGAACAGACATGCTTTGAATGTCACAGGCAATTGTTGTTATTGGTGGTGTCGACTTTTGGGTGCAAACATTGTCCACTGGGCTAGGTAGCATTCGCGCAACTGCTCTTATTGGCGGTGTAGGCGAAGGCAGCCTAGCTTTGTGTGGTGTTGAGCGGAAGAAATGAGGTTGTGTCTGCTTTTACGCAACACTTGCCGAAGTAATGGCAACCAAAACTATAATGGTCGAGTTATGAAGTTCTCAACAAAGCAAGAACTTCCGTGAAAATAAATAAATAAATAAAATTTACAGGGTACTGGTGTTCTTTTTCTTGGCCTTTACAGCAAATGAATTCGAGGATTTTTTCGAGGCTCCCACAAAAATTCCCAAACTCTTTTCAAGGATTCGCACAGACCCCGATAATGCTATGCTTACTGCAGCTGCCTTGAGAACACTGCAGTGTGAACACTTCAGCTAAAACTAGAAAGGACATATCAGGCCTTAAACTTACGGTCTCTTCAAAGGAGCAGCGCATAAGGGCCCCTGTATCTTGTCGGTTGATGCCGTGACGAGTGATGGCCATCAGATGTCCCTTGGCTGTCATCACATCGCACAACAAGGCCAAGTGTCGGTAGTTCACATATGAACCGTCAAAGGAGATGACGTGGTTCATCTCTTTCTCCACAGCTTTACGGACAGCTTCTATGCCTAGTACCTGCACAGCATATGTTGCCCATTAGGAACATGCTGAGGTGTGAACTTCACCCCATAAAAATCTTCCTGTGTCTGCATGGTCCCATCGATGACGCCAGTAATAGAAAGCAACAGTAATGGAACTCTGCATTCAGGGATGCAACAGCTCAAGTAGGATTTGTAGCAATTTTTGGAGCCGTAAAATATATATTTGGAGAAGCTCACAGGAAAAAAGAACTGCACTTTGCAGCAAGAATTCAAATTTTGGAGCAGTTAAATAGGGAAGAAAACTTACTTTTGGCACAAAAACTGAAGAGCTGTAAATATCAGACCGTATGAATGTGACCCAAAGGAAATCTAGCAAGGGCCCCCTATCACTGGCACAGGGTGTATCTATTATTGTATATAAAAGTATTAAGTACTGCAAGGCATGCTATCACACTTAAAAAAAAAAAAAGAAAAAAAAAGAAAAGAAAAAAAGAATGTGAGCCATAAAATCGAGGATGTTAAACTTCAGGGACCAAATAAAAATGAAAAAGATAGAAAATAAGCATTTCGTTTTTGGATTTACTGCGGTGTGACAATTTTAATCACGGGATCTTATCTTGCTTGCAAGGGTCATAAAAAAATGTTTTACTATCATAAGACCTTCAGCTCATGTTGTGCGAAAACAGCACTAGAAGACCCTAATTCAAAGCCGTGACTGTGATCAGCCTGTACCCAAAAGCGAAGTGCAGTACAAAAACAAAATGTTGATTCAAAAGCAAACACAGAAAAAAGACAAAAAGAAAAGAAAAACAGCAACGAAAAGGCAAAAGGGCAAACAGCGAAAGCAGATAAAGCAAGTTGTAAGCAAACTGGCAATGATTACGCGATTTTGACTCTATACTTTGATTAAGGGAAGGTGGGCGATGACTCGGGATATTAGGTTATATACTTTGTGCACAGAGCAGACTTTATAGTACTATTTCGATGATCCAGCATCTGCAAATGTCAATTTTGGCAATCTTGGGCTCCACTGCTGAGTTATGTAATTCAGTAGCTAAGGCTGGTGAGCGTTTCCCGACCTGCTGACGCCCAAAATAAATTCCACATGTACTATCTCCAGTTATATTGCGCAATTGGCGCAGCTATTGCACCCCTGTGCAACATCATCACCATCACCACTATGATTACCATCAGCCCAGCTCTACTACCAGATGCAGGACAATGGCCTCTCCCATCGACCTCTAATTATCACAGTAAGTCAGCCTTGTAGGATTCCTAATTTTATTTGCCCACCTGATGGTCTCCCACCTCATAAATTTACCTTATGTTGGATACACAATTATTGCAATACTGCAAGAAAAGAAGCTGGCCTAACGGAGCTGGGTCTACTTACAGCAAAGATCTCACAAATGTCATTGGAGTATGTTCGGACAGGGTCGACGTCCCGCTCGCTCAACACCCTCATCAGGCTGGTACCATCAGTTTCCAGCAGCCACTCTGCGATGGCTTTGAACTCTCCAGTCTCAGTGAGTACAATGCGCTTCTTGTTGTCTGTGGTAGGTAGGTGCATGTACACCTGAAACGAAAGGGAACGGCATCAAGTAAAATGCAGTCAAGAAAATGCACCAAGTTCTCGAAAAAAAAGCTGGGGGGGGGGGGGGGTTACCTACACAGCCATCCACTTGAATAGCAAACACAACCTACACTATGTTCTACCTGCAGCCAAGAAGTGAATGCATGCACCCTTACGAATTTTATGAATTCGTCACCATAATGGACTTCTTTTCTGCCGAAATTATGTCACTAAGATTTCACTCTAGTTCAGTCAAGTCTCTGAACTAACTACTCTCTGGCTCAGCTACCTAGCTCTCTCAAAGCTCCACAGTAAGGTAAGAAAGCCTCTATATTTTCAGCATGACAATCATAGAATCCAAAGACTGAAAATTAAGGATGTAAATGGCAGCCCTCGTCTCACTTTTCACAGTGGCTATCACAAATATGTACCCATTCACAGAGTACCCAAGGATGAAATAATCATGGACATAGATGGTAAAAAAAATAGGTCAGGTTTATTTATCAGCTTCATACATTGCACTGCAGTTGCTAATTGTGAACAAGGAATGCAGAATGCAGGAAACTAGCACTGCTGGTCCGCAATGCAGAAGTGTGAGGCAGCGCAAACTAACCTTTGTAATGGCTTCAATGCCTTGCAGAGTCATGTCACTGAGCATGTTGGCCTCAATGCAACGAAGGAAGACATCATCCTCCATCTTGTCCACCTGCTCTTCCTCCTGTTGAGGGCAAATGTGGTTGGCAGAGACATCAGCCCAGTAGCAGCTACAACGGTTTCCCAATGTCCTTGGCATATAGATACGTTTTGATCATTTATGTGAGCTTTGCAGCTAGCTTCATGTGGCTGAACTTTTCTGTCAGCATCTTACTAAAAGACTAAGTACATGAATGATAGAAAAAAAGCCCATCAGCTTGACAATCCCAACTTGGTTGAATTCCATAGGCTCAAAATAGACCTTCCTTTCACTGAATGCATTTGATATGACCACAAAAATGTCGTAACACATATAATAGTATACTAAGTAACAAAAAGAACCTCTCTGGGGTGGTAACATTGGCCACCCCATTGAACACAAAATCTCTCAGCAGTGCTCTAATTTCCTCAGTTAATGGCCACATTTTGCTAAAATCATAATAAGCAGAGCGGGTTTTGTTCTAACACACAAAATTTCAGAGAATGAAGCATAAAAAAATGAGAACTCACATCTTGGAACTTGCCATCATCACTGTTCATTATTCGTATCCGAAGAACCAGCTTCTCTGCATTGTCATCATTGAAGATGCAGTTGAGATCATCACCAAAGCCAGCATTTATCTTTTCAGCAATCTGCTCCATGGTGAGCTTTTTGTCTGTCATACGCTTCCGGTCCAGCTCCACACGGAGCAACCAGGGTGATATGCGAGTGGGGTCAAAGTCAGGCATCTCATAATAAACGTTGACAAACTCCTGGTCCTCCGCAATGACTGTGTTCTGTGGGTCAGGGTCGTAGTAGATGGCTGTGTTGGCTGTCACCTTGCGAAGCGTGGTATGCTCCAAGCGACACAGCACATCCTGCACAAACATGCGAGAACTTTACATTAAAGACTGGCTTTCCACAAAAAGGTGTCCCGAAACACAGGCATTAAAACTCTCTGACTTGCACACAAATATGAAAAAGGTCTACGCTGGCACAGGAAGAGAGGATGCATATGTAAGTCTGAAGTTTGGAGTGCATTATCAGAAACTCATTTTTTCCTTTGCAATATATGGCCAGTCATTAATGCAGGGGAGCATGATATGCCAATGCTAGAGATTTTCACTTAAAACCAAAAGAAACTCCTGAACTACACAGCAGCAAAAAAAAAAAAATCATGAAATAGACAAATATCAGCTGCATAACGAAAGTTGTACAAGAAGCTAAAAATAAATGCTGCTCAGGTACTACATTTGAACCTAGATATACCGAATTCGAAGGGCATCAAAAAAATAGCTCAATATATGAAAAATTCAATTACACAGAAATGTGTCTGGCTCACATACACACAAATTAGAGATGCATTTTATTTCATAGAAAAAAGTTGCTAATCTTTGACTGCTTCTTGCTCCTCCGGACAATAAAGTTGAAAACGATGGTTTTATCTTATTGCAACTGTTCAGGTGCAAGGGCCGGTGCTATCTATTTCGCCACAACAATGCCAAATTAGGCTGAACACTGATTGGTTGTGCATGGGCATTTCCTCCTGACCATCCAGTACAATCGTACTCCTCTTAGAAAACGTACCTTGGCCTTCTCGGCATCTCGGGCAGCAGCACCCGTAAGGAAGACGGTGAGCGATGGTGTCTTGGGCTTCTTGGAAATGTTAATGATCTCTTTCAGACGAGGCACACCAAGTGTGACGTTCTTGGCTGACACACCGGCATAGTGGAAAGTGTTCAGGGTCATTTGAGTAGCCGGCTCACCCAGAGACTGTGCAGCCAGGGCACCCACCATCTCGCCAGGCTGACCCTGCAAACAATTATGCCCAATAGTACTTTCGGAGCTTTTTCATTTCTAGGTTTTAGATGTACTGTGACGCCTGATATGCATGCCGAATTTCAGTCTGGGAAAACAAACACATCATTTTTCTCGTTTTCTACGTAAACAAGCTGAAAATGAGTGATTACTGCAAACGATTAGAGTTGATTATGCAAAAATTTTTGTGGCAAGCAAACAACTAAGCCACAAATGCCCACATTTGCAGCTGGGCAGCAATCAAGTGAATTCTAAGCATGCACAATGTCAATTCTTGCCTTACAACAGTGCACCCTGCTTGACCAAAACATATATTAATATGTCAAGACACATTTTCTGGGTAGCACGTCAATGATGAAAGGTTTGGAATTCAAACGACTGAGGCGAAGTTGCATTTGGGCCATGGGACCAGCCACCAGGCACGAGAACCACTGTTAGTTTCAGGCTGTGTTGGCTCCAGCTTGAAATGGCGGCACCAACACAATAAAAGGCAAGGCAGTGGTCTCAGCAGCACTAACCAACCTGTGACTGGTGGAAGCGTGTCTCAATCTCTCCCAGCAGCCACTCAAAGGACTCAGTGGAGAGGCGGAACTCCTCGGCCACTCGCTTGGAGCACAGGGTGGCACGTAGCAGAGCACGGAACAGGAATGTGGCGTTCTCGTTCGCCTGGATGCTCAGGTGGTCCTCACCCGGCACAATGACTAGTTTTTTCACAAGATCCTCCACACCTGCAATGCATTGGTGCACAGCAGAGATGTTGGCACACAATGACAAAAACATGAAAGAAAGAGCAATGCTGTGAACTTATTTGTAGGATCTCTGAAATCACTGCAGATGGAAGAAAGTTTACTAACATTCACTGCTGCTATTTTGTGATAACAACCATGCACTCTAACTAGTGCACAGTGTTAGTCCAATCAGCCACCCATCCATATTTCCATTATTAAGCAAAAACCATTGCTTTTACCAGTGATTTAGAATGCTTCCCCTCATACGTCTGTATGCTTTTTGATGTACCTATGCTTGCTTATTTTCACTGTTTCGTGAGAAATTTGCTTTAGTTGATTCAGTGTAATTTTAAGTTTTTACTTTGTATATGTCCTTGCCTTTGTTCTATCTGTTCTCTGCACCTTATTATTTTGTGTTTCAATGTATACTAAAGTGATGATGAACCTGTTTTCAACCATGGCTACATTTTAGGTGAAAGTGCAGCTAGCTATACAGGCCTATACTAAGAAGTTTGCAACTGCCTACCAGTTTTTGTACAGCGATAAAAAAGAGCAGGGGGTATTGTATATTCTCGCGTGTAATTTGATCCCCTCCACTAGCAGCCCTCACTGACATAAAAAAATCAAGACACCCCAACATACAGTAGAATCTCAGTGACACAAATCTCACGGAGCTGAGATAATTTTGTATCGTCTGAAAATTAGTACCACCAAAACAAACAAGATTGGTATGCAGAAGAGTCAGGAATTCATCCACAGTGATCTGCTTATGGCTGAGGAGACATATTTATGTCTCTAATCGGGTAGAGTACAGTGTATGACACCGGTTAAAAGGCGGGCTGTGCGCCGCTGCAACCTGGAAGCGGTGCGTACAATGAGACTGGCAATCACGAAGTATGCGAACTGCGGGCTGCCGCAAGCTACTCGCAGTGTGTACAGCAGTACTGGTGATCATGACCTTGGTGATGTGTGGGTCACATCCTCCCACGATCTGCTTCTCGGGCATAGAGCACGACAGCTATCACGGAATAAACGATGTACAGGCCGCACACCCCCGCAAGTTGATCTACGTGTGTACGGAACTAGAAATCACGCAGTCAACGATGTGTGGGCTGTACGTTGAAGCAAACTGCTCCCGACGTGTACAGCGCGGCTTGTGATCGTAGAGTCAACAATGTGTGCATAGCACGTAGTGCTCAGAGTTGAGCCCCATGTGTTTGTATCAGCTGTAGTGGAACATCAGAAATTTTGCACTTGTACAAAATGCTCCCTGGCCGGGGAACTTTGTGAATTCATATCGTCTCGAAATTTAAATCAAACAGGTTTGCGTCCCCGAGTTCTTACAATAAGTTGATGCGGCCCCACTATGTATGGAAGTCAAAGCAGGAAAATGCATGTCTATAGCATTTCCTTGTTCACAGCTTGAAGAAACAGACAGGTACGCGGCAATCGTGAAACTATCACTTGAAAGCATATGTGAAATCAAAAGCAATAAAAAGGCGCACCTTCCTGCCTTCCACACTGATGTGCGGCCAGACTGGCCAGCCTGATAGTGGCACACAGAAGAGACGACGGTCCTGTAGTTTTAGGTTCTGGCATGCAAGACATTCTAAAGTACACCAAAGTCTGCCCTCATGCTATCTATGGTTTTCCCAGGTAAGCGGCTACCAGCACGAGCAAGACGGGTGTGCACTATTCACAGCTTTGCTGAAACTATGCAAATTGGTCAGCTCTGCATATATGATTAAGTACAGCCATCTCTGTAAAAAATGCATCGACTCATGCATAGCAATATACAATAGTGAAGCAAAATAATGAGATAAAACGAATGCAAAAAGAAAGCAAGGAAGAAAATAAAAGAAAGAAGGAAAAATGTGATAATGT